>PJEM01016412.1:0-25902 GCA_004023845.1 Helogale parvula | reverse complement strand
GCTATTATTATTTTTTCGCAGAGGTATAGAGAAAAGGACTGAGAAAAACACTTAGATAAGTTTACTCTCTGTGCTTAGAGATTACCGATAAATCCCAGCCACGGACCCAGCGAGAATATTCTCGCGTGAGTTGGCCTCTTGAAATATTTCTCACAGCCCGGAACCAGGCGCGAATCCGCCTGGCTGGCCGCCGATAAATGCTAGCCGTGACCTGCTTGCAGGTGGCTATTTTTATACGAATCGTGAGCTGCGCAGACGTCCGCTCGAAGCTGATTCACTTAGACTCCGTTAAAGCCGCGGACCCACGTGGGCCGGCTAATTATAAATCCCCAGGCTTGTGGACCAGGCGAGAATTCGCCTGGCCAGCCGCTTTTACCTATCGATCGGCTTTCTTCACTGGATCCCTTCTTATTCAGGCCAGGTTGGGCGCCAATATGCCGTGACCCTCCCTGGCCGCTCTGGCCTGTGCGGGAGAGCTGGCTCGGGTTCTTTCCCTGAGGGAAGGGAAGAGAAAAGGGAAAAGGGGGACGTACGGGAGATAAAATACAACACTCACGGTTTCTGGTTGTGCGAAGAGAAATCGTTTCTTATATACATTCTCAGGGCAGAAGGAACAAAGCATTTGACCTACGTCAGAATACCAGGTAAAAGAAACGCCCCAATCTGCCTTCAGCAAAGCTGGGAGGCGGAGAATTAACACTGAATGGCTTAGATCTTATGCATCTAGGCCTTCTGGTCTGTCTCAGCATGACTGTCGCCAACTTCCAGATGCAAATCTTGTTTACTGCTCACTCTGCTGAGTGAATAATCCTTGCCTTGAGGCAGACAGAAACATGGCAGTCCCCGACAGCTTTAGGGGTTGCTCTAGAATTTACAATACCCACCACTCAGAAATGAATCCCAGGTCTGTCTGATTGCAAAGCACGGGATTTCTCCCACCCGACTGATGGGAGGAGCTGTCAAACCCTGTGGCCACGGGCAGGTGCCCTGGCAGGCAGGCTGGAAGGATGGGGGAGGGAAGGGAGGTTGTTCATCCATGTAAATGTATGTAAACTGGAGTTTACCTACAACACCTGCCAGAATTTGATCTTTTCATCCCACACCGAATTCTGAAGGAGATCCTTGGACTTTTCTGAGGTTTAGAATTCAGTCTGAGACAATCTTCTCTAGATCGTAAAGGACAGGGCCCCCCAACCTTTGCCTGGTTGCACAAGAGAGGAGGAAGAACCTTTGTGAAGTTTCTGGGTTGTGCCAGGCACCGGCCTACTGCGAGACTGCACCCCTGACCATCACCATTGCGGAAGCTTCTGGATTCCTCATACGGAAGTTGACGTGAGCTACAAAGCTATACCTCCGACTGCCTGCTGAAAACCTTCTAGGCTACTGAAGCGAAACCTGCACACCCCACGTCATAGTGATACCCGATACCCCGCTTCTGTTCCCCCAAGACTTAGGCACATGACTTTAGTCGTGGCAAAAGTGAAAACAGCACAAATCTCCATCAAAGGAAGGATGAACGGATGCGTGGTGGTGTGGCCGTACAAAGGGACGCCCGGCCACAAAGAGAAATCTCACTCACACAACGCGAGGGAAAGAGGTCAGACTCCGAAGTGCACGTGCCATCTGATTTCATTTCTACGAAGTTCCTAAAGACATCAAACTCATTTCTAGTGAGAGAAACCAGAACGCTTGTTACTCTTGGGGCTACCAACTGGGAGGAGTCACAAGTGAGCCTCTGGGGACTCCTGATGTCTGCAGTGCTTGGAGAAATGAGCACATACACAACATTTTTTGCCCTGTACACTAAGGATTTGGCATTTTACTGTATGTAGTTTCTTTTCTTTTTTTTTATGTTTATTATTTTTGAAAGAGAGAGACAAAGACAGAGAGGAAGCAGGGGAAGGACAGAGAGAGAAGAAGACACAGAATGGGTGTGGAGAGCTGCCAGAAGAGCTGCCGGGGGAAGAGATGTGTGCCCTGACCTAAGATCAGCCACCTGCAGGGCTGGATAGTGTTATCACTCCCAGCTCAAGGCCAGAGACAGCTTGGCTGGACTTTATTATCGGCTCCTCAGATGCTGTGCTAAAACTGTGGCTTCTGTTTTTTTCTTTACCCTTGCCTCTTCACATGACCCTGTTTCTTAGCAACCGACCTGCGCTTTCTGCTCTTTATAAGATGAATGTGTTTTCTCAGTAAACTGAGGCTTGATCAGAAACTTTGTCTTGCCTCCATTCTCTGTGCCCCCTACCCCCCAATTCTCACTCCCTCCCTCAGGACCTGCGTTGACTGACCTGTGGGCCAGGTCAAATGGGAAGCAGGATCCAGGCTCCAAGCTGTCAGCACAGAGCCCGATGCGGGGCTTGAACTCACAGACCTAGAGATCATGACCTGAGCTGAAGTTGTCTGTTCAACCGACCGAGGGGCCCCTACTGGCGTCTCAGTTTCTACCTCAGTTTAAAAATCAACAACTTCTAGGAGCTCCCCATGGCTCTCAGAACAAGGTGTAGACTCTCCTGTAAGGCCTACTGGCCCCCTGGGAGCGGGCCCCGCCTTTGTGAGCTGGGCCCTCCTCTCTCCCCCTGATGCCCGTCACCTCCGTCAGTTCCTAAGACTGGTCACACTCTCTCAGCTCCACGATTTTGCCCTTGCTGGTCCCCTTGCCCGGGAAGGTCTTCCGTGACCTGCCTCCCCACAATCCCTGGCTGGGAGCAGGCCTCTCCCCTTAGCAGAGGGGAGACTGAGTTCCCGGGAACCTCCCTGCATTGTTCTCGCTCTCCAGGCCCTGGCTCTGCTCTCCTCTCCCCTGCCCAATCCTCATCTCCTTCTGTGTTGGCTCCTCTGGTCTCTCCAGGAATTCCTGCTCTTATCCGCCCGGCAGGAAGAGCTTTGGATTCAGCCCTGCCGACCACATGGAGCAGGGCCATGGCCACCAAGCATCAATTCTTGGCCCAGCCGTAGAGACCGTCAGAGCCACCTTTTTAAAAATCTTAATTGTGGTAAAATACACATAACATAAAATTTACTATCTTAGCCATTAAAAAAAAGTTATTGAATGTTTATTTTTAAGGTTCATCCGTGTTGCAAGCACATGTCAGAACACCCTTCTTTTTTAAAGGCTATATAATATTCCATTTTGTATCTGTCTATCTTTCTACATACATTATTTTTTGTAAGTTATTTATTTATTTTGAGAGAGAGAGAGAGAGAGTGTGTGTGAGCAGAAGAGGGACAGAGAGAGAGAGGGAGAGAGAGAATCCCAAGAAGGCTCTGTGCTTGATCTCATGAACTGTGAGATCATGACCTGAGCTGAGATCCAAAGTCGGATGCTTAACCGACTGAGCCTCCCAGGCACCCCTGTCTACACACATTTCTTCATCCCTTTATCCAACAATAGACACTGGGCTTGCTCCCATCTCTTGGCTGCTATAAATATGGATGCATAGATACCACTTCAGGTCCCTGCTTTCAATTCTCATGGCACATGTGAACTGCTAATGTTGGATCATGGCGTAATTCTATGGTTAGGTTTTCTTTTTTTTTAAATATTTATTTATTTTTGAGAGACAGAGCATGAGCAGGGGAGGGGCAGAAAGAGACACACACACAGAATCCGAAGCAGGTTTCAGGCTCCGAGCTGTCAGCACAAAGCCCAAAACAGAGCTTGAACCCATGGGCCACGAGATTGTGACCTGAGCTGAAGTCGGATGCTTAGCCGACTGAGCCGTCCAGGTGCCTCTGTGATCAGTTTTTAGGGAAGTATCAAACTGCTGTGTCGCATGGGTCTCAACCTAGTGATATAGTGCTGTTGTGGGCTAGAAATGCCTGGGCCACTCGCCTGACCCCACACCACTTGTGGTGAGTCCCCCCCGCCCCCTGCCCAGATATTTCTCCATTGGAGCCGATGTGGTGGCCGGACCCACCCTTGTGGTTCTTTCATGACTGCAAGACGTACCTCAGCACAAACCATCAGGGAACTTTGAAAACCCAAGGTTTCTGACTCACAAGTCCCGGGGATACACGGCACATGGGGGCCACGGAGGGAGGCTGCAGGGAGAGAGCACGAGCGAGCACGAGCACAGACCTGGAGTCCTGCCTTTACTGGGGTCCTATGGGCAGTGGCTGGAAGGGAATTGGGGTGAAGGAAGGAAAGCAGCCTCACTTGTGAGTGAGTTGTTGAGGTTTTGAGATGCTGGAAGCTAGAAGCTGTCCGATAGCCGTCGATGCCTTTATTCG
The DNA here is from genome assembly GCA_004023845.1 of Helogale parvula. Lineage (NCBI taxonomy): Eukaryota > Metazoa > Chordata > Mammalia > Carnivora > Herpestidae > Helogale > Helogale parvula. The sequence goes on along the minus strand of PJEM01016412.1, from coordinate 21,669 downwards.
AGGGGGGCGTCTTTGAAATGGAAACCTTGGCAATCAGACACTTAAGGTCAGGCCCATAGGCCACTTTTCCTTAGTGGCCTCACCATTTCACCTGTGCCAGTCTCCTCGTCATCTGCCTCAATACCTGTCATCTCCTCATGCTTTGATAGTGGCCGTCCTCATGGGTGGGAGATGGTGGACTCATATTTTGAACTGATCCTTTGGTTTACAGTGCAGGGAACAGAGAGATTCAGACAAGCATCCGGGACCTTGAATAACAGAGCTCTGAAGGAACTTTCCCAAGGGCTGCCTCTCGCCTCCATAAGACCATAGCTAGGCCCTGGGAATGGATGGCGGTGACCACATAGCACTATGCAGTGCTAAGGTCAAATGTGTCTTAATTTTTTTTAATGTTTATTTATTTTCGAGAGAGAGAGAGAGAGAGACAGGGCACAAGTGGGAGAGGGGCAGAGAGAGAGGGAGACACCGAATCCAAAGCAGGCTCCAGGCTCCGACTGTCCACACAGGACCTGACTCGGGGCTCGAACTCACCAACCACGAGATCACAACCTGAGCAGGAGTCGGACGCTTAACTGACTGAGCCACCCAGGCTCCCCGCACCCCCACCCCAGCATTGTGTCTTGAACTGCCTCCCTTCTATCTTAGGTAGTCTGAAAATGCAGTGGTCTTTGAGTTTGGCTGCAGGCACCCCCCCCACCCTCACAGGGCAGGAACACCTCCAAGGTGCGTGGCGATACCAAAGTGCTTGTGTGCTAGACCTCTAGCCTCTAGCTGTCCCTGTGTCTCCCTGGGCTGTGGGGGTTTTGGGGGGGTTATTAACGGTACTTTACTGAGATAGTGTTTATGTTGAGTGAAATGCATGGATCCTAGTTTGCTCGATGGGTTTTTCTGTATGTCAACAGTTGTGTGACCACCAACCATATCAAGCCCCAGGAAACCCCTAGCGCCCAGAAGACTCCTGTGTGCCCCTCCCAGTCGGTGCTCTGGGTGGGTCATTGCTCTCCTGACCTGTTGCTGGACTTTATATAAATGGAATGGCCACAGCGTATCTGGTTTCTTCGAATCAACCCTGAGGTTCACTGACGTAATTCCTTTGGGGGGGGGTGGGCATCAGGCTCGTCAATTATGTGAATGCCACAGTGTATTTTTCCTTTTTCCTGTTGCTGAACCTTTGTGTTGTTTCCAGTGTGCGGCTGGGAGCATGAATGTACTCGTGTTTTCTTCTGCTCCAACTGCTGTCTGCCCCTTATATTTGGTCAAATTCTGATTGGTCCAGGAATATAATGGGGACAGGGGGTGGGCAGGGGGGACAGAGGGTGGGCAGTGGCCTCTGTCTATGGGAGCATCTCAGAGAAGTCAGTCCTAGCAAGTTCTGGGTCATCTAGGCAAGGTGCAAGAGGTCCAGAGCCACGCATGGCCCTGGGGCAACTTTGACCCAGCTGGTGCCCGGAGGACCTTAACCGCTCTTCAGCTCTTGACCGTGGGCCATCTCCCTAGCTAGGTGCAGGGACCCACATGACTTCACATAAGCTTATTGTCACCTCCTCCCACCCCGTCCTCTGACAGCCTTCCCTGCCCGTCTCTGCTTCAGTCAGTCATTTCCCTTCGCTAGGTGCTAAAGACGTATGAAATTATGTCTCCAACACTCGTGTCACTTAGGTTCTAGACTTCTTTCCATTGTAAAGCCCAGTGGGGAAGAGGAGGGAAGGAGAGGGGAGAAGAGAAGAAAGAAATAAAGAGACGGATCTACAGCTCCTAGGGCACCACTATAGTCTAGGGTAACAATTTCCATTATCATAAAAATGTTTTATTTATTTTTGAGGTGGGGGGGTAGGGGCAGAGAGAGAAGGAGACACAGGATCCGAAGCAGACTCCAGCCTCTGAGCTGTCAGCACAGAGCCCGATGTGGGGCTCGAACTCACAAACCATGAGATCATGACCTGAGCTGAAGTCAGACGCTTAACCGACTAAGCCACCCAGGCTCAGAAAAACATTCCTGTCTACATGATTATGGTTTAATATGAGGAATGGAATTTGTCTTTCTTTATATATTTATTTATTTTATTTTTTGAGAGAGAGAGTACAAGTGGGGGAGGGGCAGAGTGAGAGACTCCCAAGCAGATTCTACACTCATCACGGAGCCAACACGGAGCTCGATCTCATGACTGCGAGATCATGACCCGAGCTAAAACCGAGAGTCCAACGCTTAACCAACTGAGCCACCCAGGTGTCCCAGAAATAGAATTTTCGAAGGCAGACATACTTTTTTGAGAACCCAGGTGTCCTACAGCTTAAGTTGCCACTGGTAAGCTATGCGATTGTGGGCATGTCCTTTAGACTCTGAGCTTCGGTTTCTCTGCATGTAAGTGGGTATAAGCAGCCCTTCCTGCCGCCACCCTGCGCACAGGAGATGCCCAGCACACAGCCCTGCTGTTTTCTGGGCCCTGTGAGCAGGCATACTCAGGAGACACAGCCACACACTACAGACAGTGTCATCTAGAAACTTGTGAAGTCAGTGTGGTCAGGCTCTTTGCATCTGTATGAAGCAAACACTGGTGTCTGAGCGGAACACGGAGGGGAGAGGAAGGGCAAAGGTGAGGTGTGTCTGCTCCCTCCTCCCTCAGTGTACCCCCCCCAACACCCTCCTCCCTTTCTCTTTTTCTCTAGGCCATTTCCTCAAGCTTCTGGCTCCTCCCTATTGAGTAATTGTAGGTTTGCTTTAGTTTCTATTTCCTGGTTATCTCCTCCCAGTGCAGAGGACTGACTGCCCTGCCGGCGTGAGGAACAGCAGGGCCACGCGGGCGGTGGAGAGATGGCCTTAAACTACTCCCAGCCTCCCTACCTGAACCCGGTGAGTTCCGGCACCATGGCAGGTGCTGGCACAGGCGGTGTGGCCCGGGCCGAGCCAGCTGCCTCTGCCAGGAGGAGACAGCTCTGGGTCTCTGGGGCAGTGACCCTTGGGTGGCAGCAGGTGACGAGGGCAGGTGTCCTGAAGAGAAAGAACCCAAGGCAGAAGGCCAGGAGGGGACATCCTAGCCCACTGCATGGCGGCCTCCCTTGCATCTCAGGACTGGCGGGCGGATAAACCACCAGGATTCATGCCTTTGACACAAATGTTCACTGAGCTCCCCTGGGACCCTGTCCTAGGGGTGTCCCAGGTGCAGGAAATTGGGGGGCGCGGGGAGTCAGGCATAATAACAAGAAGAGGGATGGCTTGTATGAAAACAACCCAGCATGGCAGTTAAGAGCGCTTGCTTTGGAAATGGTCTACCTGGGTCCAGCCATTTATTAGCTGGGCGGTCTCAGGTGAGTTTCCTCTCTGAGTGGGCCTCAATTTCCACATCGGTAAGAGGGGATCATCTTTGAGCTCCCCTCCCAGGGTTGGGGAAGGCTTAGGGGGGCAGCATATCTAGAGAGTTGCCGCAGTGCCTGGGACACAGGAAGGGGGAGGGGGGCTTTGGAAGTGTTTCATATTCTTATTCTTAGGGGCCTGGAGGCAGCTGGGAAGACTTTCCGGGGCGCCATCTGCTCCCTGAGGGGTGAGTTAGCAAGGCAGAGGGGCCTCCTCCTCGGGAGTGAGAGGGGAAGTGGGGCTGTCTCCGCAGAGCAGGGCGCAAAGGGCTGCCTCAAACCCTTGGCCACATGTGCGTAGGCTCGGCCTGCAGACGGCCTTGTTGAAGCCCTGTGAGCCTTGTTACCCCCACATCAGACACGGGAAACAGAGTCATGGAAGCTGAGGCCACTTGCCAAGTGTCCCCAGACAGTAAGTGTCATGTAAGGGAGGTGCCTTGACCTACCCCCAGAAGAGAGAGGTGCCCACAGAGAGAGAGGAGCACTAACAGGGGAAGGCAGGCCCGCGGCAGCCCCCTGCCCGTAGAAGGAGCCCCTCCAGGCCTTGGCAAAGACCTTCCCGAGAGGCCTGGGCCGATGGGCTGACAGAGGCAGGGGTGGTTGCTGGAGGAAACTGGGTCCAGCTCCAGGTAGTTGGCCCTCCATGGGGCTCTCAAGGTCAAAACGTGTCACCCTGGGCTCATTCTCCATCAGATGAGGGATCCAAGAGACCCTTACAGGCCCTGACATGTAATTATTCTGCTGACTAGTTTTTACTTTCCAGTCCTTGCATTCAAATGTTTCAAATGAGAAGGAAAATCTTCCTACGGGCCACAGGGAATTAAAACAGGGCCTTGGAGTCCAGACAAGAAATAGGATGGGTGCAACCCCCACTGGCACCAGGAGCACCCGCCCAGCCCACAAGGGTGTCCTCGCCCAGGTGGCCCACTGACGTCCAGCCGTGGGAGGCAGGAAGGTCCCGCGGCCCGGCTGTTCTCAGGAGCCAAACTCCATGCGGGCCCGCCTTGGGAACCTGGCCGCCCATCCCTTGCCCACACCCCACCTGCCTTACCTGGTCACCTCCCTGCACCCTGGGATTCAAACCCCGCGCTATCACTGACCAGCTGAGCAGCTTTGGGCCAACTACCACATCTTTTGTGCCTCAGTTTCTTCTCTAATAGTGACACTCACAGTGGATAATGAGGTGACAGGGAAGGGTAGCCACCAGAAGAGCCTCAGAACCTCTAGGGCAGCGGCTCCATTGGCTAAAAGTCTCCTGCTGCCTCCTGCAGGGTGAGCCCCCTCTGCTAGCTGGGCCCTCTGGTAACCCTAGGCCTCCAGAAGGTGGCTGCTAGTCCTGTGACCTGTGGTGCCTGCTTCTTCCAGATAGGAAGAGGAAGGGAAAGTCCTCAGCCTCCAGGCACAGCCAGGAGCTGAGAGCAGGTTCTGACCCAGCAGAGGAATTACGTCATCCTGATGCAGTCAGCTGCCATTGTGAAAGGCATCTCACCGAATCCTCTCACGAGCACAGTCAGGCTGGTGCTAAAATCCCACTGTCCTGAGGAGGGTTCTGGGGCGCAGCCAGATCAAGTGACTTGCCCAGTAAGAGAGCTGTTAACACAAGGAACTGGGAGGCGAACCCATGACTCTTGGGACCATAAACCCAAGAGTTCTTGCGCATGTGCAGGCCTGTGTGCACAGGTCCAAATTCCACAGCAGCCCTGGCCCACCAGGCTTAAAACGACACAGACTTGTTCTTTTACAGTTCTGGAGGTCAGAAATCCAAAAATATCAGTAAGGCTTCAGGGGAGAGGGTCTTCTCGCCTTTTCCAGCTTCCAGAAGCTGCTTGCCTACCGTGTCTGGGACTCCCTCCGTCTTCACGCCACCAGCTTCCTGATTCTGTTGTCATACCTCCTGCCACTAACCCTGTTCTCCCGCCTCTCTCTTGGAGGACCCTGTGATGACACTGGGTCCACCCGGATAATCCAGGATCAGTTCCCCATCTCATGATCTGTAACTGAGTCACATCTGTAAAGCCCCCTTTGCTTCATAAGGTGACACAGAGGAGCCACGGAGTCCAGGGATTGGAATGTGGACATTTGGGGCCGTGGGGAAGGGGGGTAATGACTCAGCCCACCAGACCTCGTCGGAGCCACCCAGCGTGGTCAGTTTCTTTGAATCCATCCACAGATATCTTATCCATAAGTAAACGCATGCATATGGCCTCTCCCACTCGTGTGTTTTATACACATGGGGGTCATTCTCTATCAGTTCCCAAAGAATTCCCTTCTTCACCTTCGTTGTGTGTGTGTGTGTGTGTGTGTGTGTGTGTAGGCTACATTGTACAGAAATCCCATGATTTGCCTCACCATCATCCTCTTGTCTAACTTGTAGACTCTTTCCGATCCTTTGCTGTTCTAACGCCGCAGTGAATAACCTTGTCTGCACGATCATGCGCAATTTGAAATAATCTTGGTTTTCAGAGCTTAGGGACATCATTGAAGACACACTGAAAGTTCAAAACTTTTCTGGGGAAATCCTTGCTTAGGATTAACCTATAGCGTCCCGTCCCCACGATCCCAGCCTCTCTTCTGTGCGCCAAGGACCCCGCCTACCCACACTCTGCCTCTAGTGCTTTACACTTTAGTGTGAATGTGCATGCTTGCCAGGAGTGTTCGCTTTTTCCCTTTTTTTCCCCTTTCTTTTTCTTTAATGTTTATTTATTTTCGAGAGAAAGAGTGCGAGCAGGGGAGGGACAGAGAGAGAGAGGGAGACACAGAATCCGAAGCAGGCCCTAGGCTCTGAGCTGTCAGCACAGAACCCGACGCGGGGCTCGAACTCACAGACCACGAGATCATGACCTGGACCGAAGTCGGACGCTTAACTGACTGAGCCCCCCAGGCGCCCCGGGAGTATTCACCCTTTAAGCATTATGTCTTGTGACGGTATGAAAGCCTCTGAAGAGATTCGGGGGCCTCAACAAATAAATGAGGGGAGTATTTTTCAGAGAAGTCTGCCACACTGGGCCAGAGAGGTACTGGCCCAGACAGAGACAACAGAGGAACTCAGAGGGGCAGAGATGGGATTTGCTCGAGCTCACCAAAGTGTTTAATGGCAGAATGCAGACCTGACAGGAGGGGCCACAAAAGTCGCTTCTTTCAAATGGCCATGTGGCAGTCGGTCTGAATGAGGCCCCGGCCTCACAGCTGCTAACTGAACCAGGATGGGTCTCGGACGGCAGCGGGCTGAAATTTGGCTGGTGGGCGTTTTGTTTGGCCTGCACAGTGTGCGTTAACTTGTTGCTATAGAAAAATTTTTAAATGTGGACAGAGTAGTATCCTAAACCACACGTACCCATTACCTGGCTTTAACAACTCACGATCTATTTTGCTTCATCTCTACCCAACCCTACACAATCCTTTTTAATCCTTTAATCCTACATAATCCTTTTTAAAAATGTTTATTTATTCTGAGAGAGAGAGAGAGCGGGCAGGGAGGAGCAGAGAGAGAGGGAGAAAGAGAATCTCAAGCAGGCTTTGCGCTGCCAGCACAGAGTCCAACTCGGGACTCGATCTCACGAACCGTGCGACCATTACCTGAGCCAAAACCAAGAACCCCAGATGCTTAACCAACTGAGCCACCCAGGCACCCCCAAAATCCTTTTAAAAGAATTCTGCCCCTAGAAATTAGAAAGTTTTACAGAAAAAAATTCCAGATTTCTGTCTTCTAAAAATGTGGCAGCTCTTGGGTCGCCTGGATGGCCCAGTCGGTTGTTCCGACTTCAGCTCAGGTCATGATCTCGCAGTTTGTGGGTTCGAGCCCCGTGTCAGGCTCTGCTGATGGCTCGGAGTCTGGAGCCTGCTTCCGACTCTGTGTCTCCCTCTCTCTCTGCCCCTCCCCTGCTCGAGCCAGTGGCCATCCTGGTCAGAGCTGAGCGCACACTCCCCTGTGAGATGAGGGAGGCGACGTCTAGTCTGCAATCGACCCCACCATCCCTCTCACTTTACCGCCCTCCGCGACTCACACACATCACCGCCTGGCTCCTGTAAGCATTTCAGTTTTTCTGGGAACTGACCTCGGGGAGACGTTGGGGAAGGCATGAATGACTTGATAAGTGTAGAAACTGTTAGGGAGCTAGAACTCCCTCCTAGTCTAATTCGGGTTATACCACCGCATTAGTTAAGAGGGATTCTGGAGATAAGCTTTGGCAGCCGGTAAGTCTGTTGACAGCTGAGAAAAAACCAGTTTGGGGGTTTTGCTCAGAGAGTCCAGCATGGAAGCAGAGGGGCGGTAGAGAGACGCCTGCTAGTTGCCAGTGTCTTCCATAGACGTTTTCTTACTCAGTCATCAACCTACACAGAAGGAGGGATTTATCCTTATTGTTACAGGCGAGGAAAATGAGGCAAAGAGAGGTTCAATGAGCTTCCCAAGGTCACTCAGGTAATGAGCCGCAGAATTCGCATTCAAACCTGGAGTACGTCTGTCTCTAAACTGATGCGTGCCAGGGCGCCTGGGTGGCTCAGCTGGTTAAGCGGCTGGCTTTGGCGCAGGTCATGATCTCACGGTTTGTGAGTTCGAGCCCCATGTCAGGCTCTGTGCTGACAGCTAGCTCAGAGTCTGGAGCCTGTCTTGGGATTCTATATCTCCCTTTCTCTCTCACCCTCTCCCGCTCACTCTCTCTCTCTCTCTTTCTCAAAAATAAATAAAATATTTAAAAAAATAAAATGATGCATGCCCCACCATAACCGTTTCTCCTTCAAAACAGCCCAGGAACGAACATTTGACAGAGCTGGTGCTGAGGGGCCCTAGGAGGAGTTCTTTGGAGGCTGCCGAGGGCCTAGGAAAGGAATGGGGAGCCCAGAGCAGAAGTAGAACAGGGGGCTGCCCCATGGCTGCAGAGAGCATCTGAGGAGACCTGCTACCTGAGGTGGCTGGGAAGGGCAAAGTCATGGTCACCATAGTTCTATGGGTGGAGAGAGCAGGAGGAGGGGAGGATGCTTTCTTCTTGGCCCTGTCGGGCGAGGGGAAGGTTTATCCTCTAGAATAGGTTGGTGGTCTCTTTGGTCCCTTGGGCCTCCTGAGTCCCCGGCCAGGGTTCTGGGACCTCTGCTGGGAGCTTGACCTGCAGTCCAGCAGCTCCCAGCACTCCCCTGGCTCCTTCCCATCTCGGGGTCATGTCCACATTACTTCCTCCTCTTAGAAGCTGTCCCTTTCTCTGAGACTCTCGAGGGAGGCCAGCGCCCCCATCATATCCTCTAGAGCACCAGGGTCTCCCTGTCACGATCCTAGAATGTGTGTGGGACTTCCGGGAGTCAGGACCAGGGGATCATGAGGCTGAGACTTCCCTAGCGCGTGGCTGACACAGCTGAGCGGCCTCCAGCAAGTGCTGGGGGGTAGGGGGAAGGAGGGAGGGAGGCCCACCAACTGACTGGCATCTTCTCCCTGCAGGTCATCCCCTTCTCTGGGAAAATCCAGGGAGGTCTTCAGGATGGACTTAAAATCACTGTCGCTGGGACCGTTCTTTACAACCAGGGAACCAGGTACCTGGAACTATTTTTTTCTCTCTCTCTAGCCTCACCCCTTGGCAAACCATGGCCCCCTTAGCTCAAGTCGGTTCACCCAACACCCTTCTAGCCACTTGCACCTGGCTCAGGGGATCTTCGGGACACCATCCACCAGTAGCATCTGAGCACCATTACCATAGCCTCCCCGTAGACGCAGGGCTGACAGAGGCTCATGGTCTCATGCATAGGCCAGCCCAGAAGCAGATAATTATGGGATTCACCTTTCTAAACAAAATAATTTTTTTTAATGTTTATTTTTGAGAGAGACAGAGCACGAGTAGGAGAGGGATAGAGAGAGAGGGAGACACAGAATCCAAAGCAGGCAGGCTCCAGGCTCCGAGCTGTCAGCACAGAGCCCGACGCGGGGCTCGAACTCATCGTGAGATCATGACCTGAGACAAAATCAGACACTTAACTGACTGAGCCACCCAGGTGTCCCTGGGATTGACCTTTCTACACCGTAACCCAGACCTGCAAAAATATCACTTCCCTTATTTCTTAAACTGCCCCTTCACTACTTTGGAGCTCTCTTTTGTCTGATACAGAAATGTTTGAACTTAACCATCAGATGCCCTTTGGTCTCTTTCAATTTCAAGGTCTTTTCTGGAAAATATGAAGTCAGTTAAAAATACAAACACCATTTAAGTGCTGTTTCCTGCCCCCCCTCCTCTTTCCCGAGGGGGGGTTTCCGAGAACAGGAAGGCATTCCAGATCTTCCCAGAGGCTGGAGGCCCTTTGGAGGCTCAGGCGGCTCTGCCTAGCCTCTACCTCTGCCCAAGTTTCTGGCCCAGTTCTCATGAGGCTTATGATCATGGGGGCTGTCTGCTGAGGTCCATGGTCCCACGGACGCCCCCCCTGGATGCACAGCCCTCTCTCTGAAGCCTTTCTCTGCCTCAATCTCAATGTCTCATGCCCACTGTGGTCCTCTCATCACCTGGCACGGGGCCTGCAACCTCCTTGGTCCCATCACATTGCTCCCAGGCCCAGCTCTACCTCAGCTCGGCATCTAGGTTCTAGAGACTTCCTCCACCAGGGTTTCCCTGCCAGGTGGACATGCCCACGCTGACCCTGGGACTTCTCCAAGAGCCCCAAGCATCCCCAGGAGACTCTGAGGGAAGCGAGGCACCAGGATCCCCCTAAACCCTGCCAGCAGGGAACTTTGGGACCTCACCTCTGACCCTCCCTTCTTTCTCTCTCCCTCTCCCTCTTCCTACCCCTCCCCCACCACCAGGACGGCTTTCTACTCCCATCCTGTCTAACAGAGACCGTCCCCACCCTTTCCCACCAAGCTTCTGCACTCCCCCTTTCTGGGGGCAGGACTTTTCTTTTTCTTTCTTTTCTTTTTTTTTTTTTAACATTTATTTATTTTTGAGAGACAGAGCATGAGTGGGGGAGGGACAGAGAGCAAGGGAGACACAGAATTCGAAGCAGCTCCAGGCTCTGAGCAGTCAGCACAGACCCTGAAGTAGGGCTTGAACCCGTGGTCTGTAAGATCATGACCTAAGCCGAAGTCAGAGGCTTAACCGACTGAGCCACCCAGGTGCCCCAGGGCAGGAATTTTCTAAGGACTACGGGCAGGAAGCTGGAGGACCAAAAAGGGAAAAATACACCCGTAGACATTTCAGAAACAAAATTCTCCATTTAAAGAGACATACAGACTTAGGTTGCTCCTTCCAGAGTCGCTGGCAGCCTCCTTTGCCAGAGGGAAGGCTGACTCGGCTCAGGGCCTCGGCAGTTTCTTGTGAGCCCTGCTGGCCGAGGGTTCTCGGAGCTGTCTGGTGTGAGGACGACACACAGAACTCCTCCAGCAAGAAGTCAAGCAGCCTCTGCAGGAATTCAAAACGATTCTCAGGGGCCGATTCTGGGCTTAGTGGGTGTCTGGCCCCATGGGGGAGGTGAGTGACAGGATGGCACTGTGCGTTAGCTGGGGAGCCCGGAGTGACCGCGGGAGGCAGGCGGTGCGCTGCGCTGGGCTGAGTGCAGGGAGGGCTCGGAGGAGGAGAGCCTCAGGCTGGAACTTGGTTTTAGGACCCGAGGGAGCACTGTCTGGAAAAGGGCAGAACGAAGGTTTACCATGCCCCTTTTGGGAGCCAAGCTCCTTGGAGAGTTTTGATTCCTCACCTCAGAGCCATAGAAGTACCCAAAGGCTTCTTCGGAGGAGAGAGACAGGAATGGAAATGGACTTGGGTGGGGACTTCTAGAAGACTGCCTCATTAAGCATCCCCAAAGGAAGGAAGTCATTCACCTCCCTGGGTATGGCGACTTGAGGGTAGTGTGGTTGAGAACTGTCACAGATGACAAGCAGTGCAGAACTGGGGTCCGGGTCCAGGCCTGCTGACTTTACGGCCACCACTCCGCATGTCATGCGTGGGACACATGCCAGCCTCCAGTGACAGACAGACATCCAGAAAGCTCTCATGCCCAGAGAGCTACCATTTACTCTATGTTTTAGAAACTAGCTTTGGAGGTCTTTTCCATCCATTTTGTGTGGTCTTTAAATTTGTTTTCTCCTTTCCCAACAGAGCCAATGGGGGCTGGCCTCTGAGTATCCACTTGGCATGAAAGTGTCCATATTTTTTCTTTACCCCTGTTCTATATATTTTTAGAAAATCATACTATAAAGACAACATGCAATACTTGCACCAAAACACATGAAGTCTGAGTTCGGCACACAGAAAGGATGGCAACAAACTGAACATGGGTCTAAACCTGCCATGCAGGTTGTATACAAGTTCGCAGACAGACTCAAGTCAAGGGCGTGAGCCCCCCTCCGTCCACTTGGCAATAAGCCTGGCTACACAATCTTTCTGCCTAGGTTTGCTGTGAACTTTCATTCTGGCCCCAGTGACAAGGACATTGCCTTCCACTTCAACCCACGGTTTGAAGAGAGCGGGTATGTGGTCTGCAACACGAAGCAGAACGGAAGCTGGGGGCCAGAGGAGAGGAAGATGAGCATGCCATTCCAGATGGGAATTCCATTTGAGCTCAGCTTCCTCGTGGGGAGCTGCGATTTCAAGGTGAGAAGCAGCTTCCCTTGCCCGCCTTCCTGCTGCCTACCTCCCCTACCTCCCAGCCCCATCAGGTGTGGTGAGCAGCCGTCATAGGTCACATGAGCCTTTCAGTGATCACGTGAGCAGTGCCATTCTACAGATGGGAGGACCTTTGCCTTGTATGAACGTTAGCAACGGCCACAGTCTACCCACACCCCTTCACCTGCGTATCTACAAGGGCATCGGTGCGTTTTTTATTCAGGAAATAGAAACTGGACAAAGCACATGGCACTTTGGGGCCTTGTGGGTCTTTAAAGTTCTAGTTCATTCCATTCCTTTGCTGTAGGCATTCCTCCACTGCAGGTCCCTGATAACGTTTGGTGTTTGCTAATGTTGTTGCCGCCTTTGTCCAGGTCTTACTAACGGCTTAGCTTTATATGTTGCAAATTACGTAAGCAGAGTAGTGTCTCTGGGCTCCAGAGATAAGTGGGGGTGAGTGTCCCCGTGTCTGTCCTTCTCTGTGTGAGCGTGGGTGTTCCTGTCCCCTCAATGTACAACCCGGGGGGTTGCCTCTCCTCTGGCCCCATGAACATGTTCATGCGTATGTAAGCAGCACCTCAAGTGAGCTAACATTAGAAAGATAAACTGATTGCGATAAACAAATGACCATAAGAACGAAAAAGCCCAGTAGAGCTCAGTAGGGATTGGGTTCTGATGGACTTTGGATCATAGGCAATGTTCTCCCAACGGCACAGCTCTGAAGGCTGGTGTCCCTGACCCCCGGGGGACACATGTGGAAACCAAACACAGGTCCTAATCTCTGGGGGCAGGGGGCTCGGGCCCCCGCCCTGGCCTGAGACCCCTGTCCTGGAATACGCCCTCGTCTCCGCAGGTGATGGTGAACGGGAGCCACTTCGTGCAGTACTCCCACCGCGTGCCCTTCCACCGTGTGGACACCCTCTCCATCAGCGGCGCCGTGCGCCTGTCCTCCATCAGCTTCCAGGTCAGGTTGTCCATCTGGCCCCTGTATCAGGGCTGAGTGCGGGGCCCGGGCTAGCTGCACATAGGCCCTGCTGGGAGAGCCCAATGGTAGCAGCCAATCTCCTGCCCTGGTGACTCTGGGGACTCACCTCCAGCTCCCCTAACCTGTCCTTCTGTGTTACTTACTGTCTTTGTCCAGGACACTTGCTTCAGTCTCTCAGATGCTCTCTGGCCACTGACTGCTCTCTATCACTCTCTATTTCCACCATGCTCAAGAGGCCATGTGGCTCCAGAAGGAACCCAGGCTTGGGAACCTAACCGAATCTAGCCCAGATGCCCAGCTCTGCCATTATCACCAGCTGTGAGATCTTAGACAAGCAGCTGTGCCTCTCCCAGCCTCAGTTTCCCCATCTGTGGAAGGGGCATGGTCACTGCTGGCCCATGAGTTTATTGTGTGAATTCAAAGAGGTCACAAAATGGCCTGCATGGGCCCATGCCAGGGTCTATTGGACCCTCTCGGTGTTTTAAGATTTTCAAATGTGTTTCGGGCATCTAAAAGGTCCAGAGAAGAAGTGTTGCATTCTGGAAATGGGTGGTGGGGATGGATATACAACCATGCAAATGTACTTAATGCCCCTGGGACTCTCCACTTAAAATTGGTTGAGATGGTAAATGTATGCGTATTGCACCACAACTGAAGAGGGAAAAAAGGTGAGGGAATAAAAGCCAGTATTTCTGGGAGGATAGGGGTGTGCTGGGTGCACCTTCTTGCAGGACCTCAGGAGGCTGCTGTCACCACTTTCAGTCCTTGTGCTCCCTGAGGTGAGAAAAGCACACAGTAGGCCATCATCGGTACCAGCTCTTCTCTCTCTTGTCCTAATGTCTCATATTCTCTCCCTCCTCAGCTCTCTCCCTTATTGGCCTGAAGAAGAGAGCCCCGGGGGGGGGGGGGGGCAGGAGGAGGGGAAGGAGAGAGAGTTGGAGGAGAGCTGGGGGTGAGTGGGGAGGGAGCTCACTGGCCTGCTGGCCCTCACTGGAGCCCTACCCTCCCTCTGCCTCTCCTATGTGATCTTGAACACCCTCTCCTGCCCGCCTGGCTTCCTCCCTCTGGCCCAGGCCCCTGCCTGTCCGTGCTTCCTCTGCCCCATGAATGCTTTTCTTCATGCCATGGTGCCTTTTGTTTTAACAGAACACGCGAGCAATCCCCATCCAGCCTGTCTTCTCCGGGGTGCAGTTCTCGCAGACTGCCTGTTTCCCACCCAGGCCCAAAGGGCGAAAGCCAAAAGTGAGTTCAATGTGAAGGCCTTGGAGGCCGAGGACTCAACAGGAAGGACAGAGGCCCCGTGATGCCTACCCAAGGCTTCCTTGTCGCCTCCACACCACCTGGCCCAGAGCTGGGGACCTGGGAGTCCCCTCCTTCCTTTCCCTCCTTAGTCTGCCTGCATTGCATCCACACCTCTCCCTTCCAAAGCCTCTGCCTTTCTTAGGCCAGGCCATCTGACCCTCGACCACAAGGACCCTGGTCTAGCTCCCCACTCACCCCGCCCCCTGCGGCAGTGACCTTCCTGCACCCAAATCTGACTGCATCCTCTCCCTGCTCAAACATCCTAAAGGCTGCAAGCCCTTCTAAATAAAGCCCAACATTCCCAGCAGGATATGCAGAAACCACCCCGCCCCCACCCCAGTCCTGCCCCAGCCCACCACCTGGCCACGCCTCTTCACCCGTGAAGCTTAGGCAGCCTCCACTACTCACTTGACACCCTCCGGGACCACAGGCACCTGCAGTCCTGGTGCCGAAAGTACCCTGTGCCACCTCAGCCCAGCCAACCTCTAACAGCCCTTCAACGCTCTGCCTAAATGCCGCTCTCTAGGGGCATCTTTGCTGCTTGCAACATCATTGGATGCCCTGCCCCCACGTCCCCATGGACTTTGTATATATCTGTGCTATGCCAGTGCCCATGTCCTGTTGTGACTGTGCCTACGTGTCTGTCCCTGTCCCTCCGCCCCCTCCTTCGCTCTACCCACAAGCCCCTTGTGGGCTGGGATGGTGGATCGTTCATTAGTGTCTCCCCAGCACAGTGCCTGAGCAAACAGTAGGGACTCAATGAATGTGGAGTGTGGTTTGCAGGCCAGCGGAATGGGAGACCAGCCAGGGCAAGAATGGTCTGCTGGGTGGGGACAGGGTCTAGGACAGGAAGAGAAGTGGGGCCTGGCCCCTCCTTTGGCCACTGGAGCAGCGGGACTGGAGGAAGGAGTACGTCTCTCCCAAGGCTTTCTGTGTCGATCACGGGACAGACAGGCCATGTGCCTACGCCATGCTGACTTCAGGACTGGTCGAGCTTCGAGGAGTTTTGCAGGGCAGCCTGACTTTGGCTCTGGCCCGGGGAAGACGAGGGCGGAGCTGGGGGGGGGGGGGCGTGCTAGATACATCAGCCCAAACTGGGTAGTAGCATTTTGGATTTTTATCGCTTACTACTGGGACGAGCTTGGGCGAGCTGCTCCACCTTTCTGACCCTAGTTGCCTCGCTAGCAAACCAGGAGCTGAGGACGCCTCCCTTGTCAAAGTGCCAAGGCCAGACCTGGCACACACCGGCCTTCACTAATGAAATATGGCCCCAGAAGTAATGGCTTTGCCTCCGGGAGCTAAGGGAGGCTGTGTGGTCTCTATGCGACCCATCCTCTTCTCCCTGTAGCGGAGCCAATGCAGATGCTCCCCCTACCCCAGCCCTGACCGTACCCCCAACCCCAGGGATGGTGGGGGAGAATCTAGGCTCTGCAAGGCTTGTTACGGAGCAGGAAGGAGGTGGGTGTGAGTGTGGGATGCATTTCTTACTCGACTTTCTGCCTGTGTCTCCCCCTCATGAAACACTGAAATAACGACTGTTTGATTTTTCTCCTCCTCTTCAGCCTCCAGGCATGTGGCAGGCCAACTCAGCTCCTATTGTAAGTCTCTTGATTTCTCCTGGGTCCTCTTCATTTTGCTTCTTCCTGTGGGTTAAAATGAGGAGGCAGGGGGGCACCTGGGTGGCTCAGTCGGTTAAGTGTCCGACTTTGGCTCAGGTCATGACCTCACTGTTTGTGGGTTCGAGCCCCGCATCAGGCTCTGTGCTGACAGCTGAGCCTGGAGCCTGCTTCGGATTCTGTGTCTCCTTTTCTTTCTACTCCTCCCTTCACTCGTGCTGTCTCTTTGTCTCTCAAAAATGAATAAACTTTAAAAAAAAAAACTTTAAAAAAATGAGGAGGCAGGGCTGGGCACCAGGCCTCTCCCACACGGTGCGGCCACCCCTGAGCCATCTGCCTGGCTGTCGTGGGGCTGGGGAAGGGGGGCCGGAAAGTGGGGCGGGGGCGTTGGCTGGCCCTCGTGAATTGGGAAACAACCTGAACTGCCACCTGTCTGCTCAAGCCCCTGCCCTCTTTGGTGAGCGGCCACGGGAGACCGGGGCCACACAGCCACTTGTTCCTCTCATAAAGCGAGGCTGTGCTACACAAGGTCCCCTGAGAAGAAAGATGGGCTGCGGGCGCAGCCATATTTCCCATCCAAGTAGAAGAAGAAACCTTTGCCCCTGCCTCACCCCCTTGAGAGAAGACACACCTCCATCCACCAGTTTGGGGGGATCTGGTGGGGGCCGTTGGGCTGGTTACTCACTCAAGACCGAGTCACCTCCTGGGGTGTAAAGTGAGGCCCTCTGGTGGTAGGTGGTGGTCTTCACGCCGGTGAGAGCCGGTTCAAATCTGGATTTCTTCCTTCTAGACCCAAACTGTCATCCACACGATGCACAGCGCCCCCGGACAGATGTTCCCTGTAAGTCTGAAAGCTCTGGTCAGATCACAGCCCCACTGCGCCCCTTCACCAAGGACGGAATTTTCTAGTCCCTGAGGCAGGAAGCAAGTGCAGCACAGGAGGATAGGGTTTGGGGGGGTTGGGCCTCTGCCCAGGAGGCATGCGAGTAAAATGTCCCTGGGGAGGGCAGAGATTCTGGATCAGGTCTCCTAGGGACCGTCCTGCTGTCACTGAGAGGAGGGAGCAGTGGTCCCAGCATCTGGCAATGAAGCCCCACGTCCTGAGGACAAGCCCCTGGGATGTCACTGCGGGTCACAGGCTTAAGCTTAAGCTGCTGCTTCTCTGCCTTGGGCGAGAATCAGACGGGAGGCCTGGAGTCAGTGCGGCTGCCTTCAGGCAGGCGGCCATGATGTCAGGGAACCCGGCAGAAGTTCCCCCAAGGCTAACCTGAGAAGCCAGGGGCCTCTGGAAAGTGGTGGTGAGGGGAGGGGGGAGGGGTGTGTGGGAGTGCACTCCCAAACTGAACTTCCTGGTCTCTTTCAACAGAACCCCATCATCCCACCCATGGTGTACCCCAACCCATCCTATGTAAGTGGTTTCTCTGGGAGGGGGGAGGCTTGTCGGGAGGCGATGGGCAGGGAGGGAGGCGATGGGCGGCTTACAAAATTAAGACAATCCTTTAGTAAGCCGAAGTTCGGAAAACACCCGAGTGAGTGAAAAGGCTGTTGAAAGGAGCTGTCACCATTAAAACGGTCCCTTCGACATGAGCATACGCTAGGGCTGTCCCCTCTCAGCCCGAGCCTCCTTTGGTGTCTGGACAAAGCTCTTTTCCTGACAAGCCTGTTACTTTGAGGACCGCTGGAAAGTTTTCCTTTGGCATTTACTGAACCAAGTAAGGATATCATTGTGTTCTTTCTTGAAAATATATTACACACAGAAGCAGCTGTCAAACTCAGTTGACAGTCCAAAGTCACTGAAATGGGCACAAAGCACCCCCTGCGGGCTGACCTGCCCCCCTCCCCTCTTCCCAATAGTCGCTGCCTTTCTTCACCTCCATCCCGGGCGGGCTGTATCCCTCCAGGAGCATCATCGTGTCTGGCATTGTCCTGCCTTGTGCCCAGAGGTAAGCGAGGGCTCTCAAGAAGGCTCTTGAGGTCATTCTGGTCATCCCCCTGGCTCTGGGCAGGCTTGGGAGGGGTAGGGAGACTCAGAGCTCAGCTGGCAGAAGAGGCTCATGGGAGCTGCCCACCCCCAGATTCCACATCAATCTGCGCTCTGGGAGTGACATCGCCTTCCACCTGAACCCCCGTTTTGATGAGAACGCCGTGGTCCGCAACACGCAGATCAACAGCTCTTGGGGGGCTGAGGAGCGGAACCTGCCCCGAAGTATGCCTTTTGTCCGAGGCCAGAGCTTCTCGGTAAGGTGCCGCGGCCTGGAGGGGGTCGAGGGGCACACAGAGCAGCAGGTGGAGGGCGTCTGGGGGAACCTCGAAAGATAGGGGAGCTGACGCCTCTGGGGTAAAGGCTGGGCCTGGAAGAGAAAGCGCCTCACGGGTGTGGCTATTGTTGTTTATCGTGTACTGTCTCGCACACGGGGGCAGTGGTGCCTCTGCTCACCGATGAGGGGACAGACTCACAGGTGCAGGTCACTCGCCTGAGGTCACGCCGCCAGTAAGTGCCAGGTGGGGTTCAAGCATGAGCGGTCATTCATTCACTCACTCATTCAACAATCACGGACAGATCATTGGAAATAGCAATTGGTCTGTGCGGAAAGCAAGACAGAATAATGGGGTCGAGTGAGCCCTGGGGCAGGCGCCACGCTGTCCCTGAAGGGGACAGCTCTCAGAGGAGGCCCTAGGGCAGCTGAGACCTCAGGGACAGAAGCAGCCCGCCTTGCAAAGGTCTGAGGGGGCATTCCTGGTGGGTGGCGGAGGGGGTAGCTATTACTGCAAAAGTAGATCAAGGGCATGGCCTGTCTAGGAACAGGGAGGCCAGGGGCTTCTGGCTAAAGCAACACCAGAAAGCTGTGGGTGGTGTGGCCGGAGGCCGGATCACACAGAGCGGATGTTCTCCACCCCAACTATGCATTCAATTCACCTGGCCCCCTCCCAGCCTGGACATTTGTATTTTAAAATGTACTGTAATACTCCCCACCCCCACCCAGGCTTGGAGGTGACTGATGTACGGCCTTGAGAGCCTTGGAAAGGAGTTTGGATTTCAGTGCAGTGTACTGGTGTGTTTCAATCCAGAAAGCAGTATACAAGGATTCATAAATAGCTGTGTGACTTTGGGCAAGTGATTTCACTGCTCTGGGCCTAAAATATCTAAAAAATGGGGCTAATATGAGGCACCTGGGTGGCTCAGTCAGTTAAGCATCCAACTTCAGCTCAGGTCATGATCTCGTGGTTTGTGAGTTTGAGCCCCGTTGGGCTCTGTGCTGACAGCTCAGAGCCTGGAGCCTGCTTCAGATTCTGTGTCTCCTTCTCTCTCTGTCCCCCACTTGCTCTCTCTCTCTCTCTCATAAAAATAAACATTAAAAAATGTTTTAATGGGGCTAATAATATCAGTCTCATAGAGATGTCGGAATGAAATGAAAGGACATCTGTGACATTAGGCTTAGGGGAGTGCCCGGGGCACGGTAAGTGTGCCGAAAGTGTTAGCTGTCCTGATGATGTTTCCACAGATGGGGTCTCGCTGCCTCGTGGAGCACATTTGGGGTGGGAAGGACAAGTCAGGAGGCTGCGCTGAGGGAGGGCAGGCATGGAGGCTGGCTGGGTGCAGCCACTAGGGACATGGATGACACAGGCTACCATTCCTGGCCCCTAGAGGCTTGGGGTCGGTGGGAGAGTGAGGGTGGGGTGGGGGCCTCTGCCTGAGGGGCACCTGACCAGGAGCACTCGGGTGGGGGAAGGCAGGGGAGGCTTGCTGGTGGGGGAGAAGCCCCCTGTATAGGGGCAAGAGGGCAGGGGGCAGCGTGGTGAGCGCAGAGGAAGGGGGAGCAGGGCATGTAAAGGCACAAGGGGAAGACAAGAGGGCGTGGAGGGAAGGGTGTGCCCCCCCCCCCCAGCTGGGGGTGAAGGCAGGCGTGAGACTTGCTTAAATAACGTGTGAAGAAGGCAGATAGGTGGAGGGAGACACGAGCCTGCATTTAGGTTTGAGGACTTTCCGAGCACAGGGCAAAAATGTGGCCTCTGTCCAGGTGTGGATCATGTGTGAAGGCCACTACCTCAAGGTATCCGTGGACGGTCAGCACCTGTTTGAATACTACCACCGCATGAAGAACCTCCCTGCCATCAACAACCTGGAGGTGGCGGGCGACATCCAGCTGACCCACGTGCAGACCTAGGCGGGCTCCCCGGCCCCGGGGGTAAGGGCGGGGGCGAGCTGCGGTCCACCTCTGCTCATCACCTCCACCGCCCTGTCCCTGCCCCGGCCTTTCCCAGCCGGCTGACCATCTGGGGGCTTGTCTGGAGAGACCGTGACCTTGTCTGGCTTTGCTTCAGGCTGCAGCCACCCTGGGGGGGACGAAGGCAGCTGGCGGGGGCCGCCTTCCTGAGGGTGGTGCCTGGGGCGCCCCGATCCTTCCTTCCGGGGAGAGGAGGGTGGTCTCTGCAGGCTAAGCCTTATGTTCGGTCCCCTTGGCAGAAAGGGACCAGGCCTGCGCCCCATCTGCCCCTCAGTCACATTCCTCACCCCCGGACCCCATCAGCTCCACGCCAGCCCCAAGCTGCTCATTCTAGTGGGAAGCTGTCTCCTCGGCCCCTCCCTTTAACCTTGCCTTGCACCCGACTCCAACCCTCCCGGTTCCGGGAAAGATGCCGTGATGACACTCTCCTCGTCCCCACCAGCCAAAAGGTCCTTTCCCGGCATCTTTCAAAGAAAGAAAGACAAGGGCGCCTGGGTGGCTCAGTCAGTTAAGCCTCCGACTTCAGCTCAGGTCAGATCTCATGTTCATGGGTTCGAACCCCGCGTCAGACAACTAGCTCAGAGCCTGGAGCCTGCTTCTGGTTCTGTGTCTCCTTCTCTCTCTCTGCCCCTCCCCCTCTCATGCTCTGTCTCTCTCTGTATCAAATATAAATAAAACATTAAAAAATTTAAAAAAAAAGAAAAAAGACAATTGCTTATTGGCACAAGTGTGGTTATTGGACATGCTTGAGACATTCTGGAGTCTGTGGGGTTGGGGAGGTTCTGGGCAAGGGCGGTGGGAGGAGAGAGCACGGGCTCACTCTGCTGGGGTGGGTCCTGGCACCCTCGCCTGCTCCCAGAGGGTCCCCCACACACGCCGCACGGGTGGGACGGAGCAGGTGGGGCTCGGGCCTCCAGGGCGGGAGTCTGTGATTCCGGCCAGCCCAGCGAAGGGCCTCCCTCTTCAAGGGCTGGGCCGGAAGGCCAGACGGCTTGTCAACGCCCAGTGTCCCGGCGGGCGGAGGCGGCCGGTGTGGTCTTGGTCTCGGGAGCTGACTCAAGGGGACACCTGTGTCGCACCGTGGGTCCCGGCGTTCGGGGTCAGGGTGCGGTGGGGAGAGCGACTCAGCCACGGCGGGCGCGGGGGCCGGTTCTGTGCCCGCGCCATGCCAACCCATCATGCCAACTCCGTCAGGAACTCAGTGCTTCTGGAACCGGCTGGGGCTCGGAGCGCCGTCCTCGGGCCCGCAGCAGCAGCAGCAGCAGCGGCTGGGAGCTTGTTAGGAAGGCAGGGCCCGGAGAGAATCGGGTAGAAAGCTCCAGAATGGGTCTGCGAGGTGACAAGACCCCAGTGGTTTGTGTGCATCTCCAAGGAGAGAGGCGCTGGTCTAGGTGGCTGCGTACTTGACCATGTTGTTCAGGTGCATTGCCGGGACACTGCGCGCTGGCATGTCCATCTGTCCCCTCCTCACCCCATCTGAGTTGCGGGAGGGGAGAGGTGAGCCCAGGAGCCAATGAGACGTGTCTGTGTGAGGTGTGCCCCGTGTGAGGTGTGCCCCGTGTGAGGTGTGCCCCGTGTGAGGTGTGCCCCGTGTGAGGTGAGCCCCGCGTGAGGCG
>PJEM01016411.1:0-25904 GCA_004023845.1 Helogale parvula | reverse complement strand
GGATGAGGTTCAGGATAGAAATCTACTTAGGTTTCGTTCTGAAGCCTGAAGTCCTATGGAAAAGATTCCTTCAGGTAAAAAATCGGGGAAGCAATACTGGCTTTGGAATTTGATAGATCTCTAAGTTACAGTCCTGGGGCTGCTGTTGACCAGCTGTCTGCAGCTGAGAAATTGCTGGCTTCTCTAAACCTGAATTTTCTACTCTTAAAATGGCCTAATAATATTTACTCCACAAGGCGGTGAAAGTATTTCATACTTTACCTGGGGGAGGGGGAGAAACTACAAAGATATAACCTGCTGAGGACATTATGAGTAGTTTTTTTTTCTTTTGGCTAATTTGTATATTCTCACTTTTCTGTAAGGAGCATCTACTACTTGTGTAATAGAATTAAAAGTTGAAACAATGTGTACAGTCTGGTGGAGGAGATAGGACAAATATGCTGTGAAATACAACACGGATTCACCTCAGTCACCCTTCAGCTCACTGCAGTCAGTTTTCAGCCAGAACTCCTGCAGAGTTACTTTCAAGGTCAGCTAGGATCTCTCTCTTAAAATGCAACAGACACTTTTCTTAACTTCTAGGAGCATTTTGTACCGTTAGCTAACCTGTGCTTTTTTTTTTTTTAAGTTTATTTTTGAGAGAGAGACAGAGAGAGAGCATGAGCAGGGGAGGGAGAGAGAGAGAGGGAGGTACAGAGACTGGGAAAGATCCCAGAGGCATGCCCCGCGGAGCCACAGAGGACAGCAGTAGGAGTTCTGGAAAGAGACCTGAACTTCAGTTTTCTCTTACATTCCCTCTGATCAGGATCTTGCCCCCACTAGCCACTGCATCTGCTCTCATGAAGGTCACTGCTACACCCCCTACATTGCTGAACCCGGTGGTCAGTGCTCAGTTCTCACCAGCTGCCTCCAGCAGCTTCCTTGCGCCTTCCAGGCTATGCTTTCTTCCCTTGGCCTCCGGGACACTACACTGTCTTGATTTTCTTCCTCCTTCACTGGTGACTTCTTCTTGATCTTCTATGTTCTTTCTGGGTTCTTAACACTGAGGAGTCTGCTCCTTGGTCACCTCCTCTCCTATGTGTGCTTAGGCCCTTGGTGATCCCACCCTAGTCCCATGACTTTAAATACCATTTAGATCCTGATGGTTCCCAAGCTTACAATGCCAGCCTGGCCTCTCTCCTGAACATCAGTCTCTTATATCTATCCGTCTCCTTGAAGATCCTGGAAGTCAAATGGGGCATCTTGAACTTAACGTATCTAAAGCTGAACTTTAGATTTCCCTCCCCAAACCTCCTTCCCTACATCGAGAAATCTGTTGAATCTACACCCAAAATAGCTTCCAAATCCACCACTCCTTGTCACTTCACTGCTATCAGCCTGATTTAAGCCATATGATCTCTTGCCTGGATTACTTCAAGAACCTTCCAATTGGTCTCTTGGCTTCCACCCTTGCTCCTCTGTAGTCTATTCTCAACAGAGAAGCAAGTGATCCTTTAAAATATCATGTAAGATCATGTAGTTTCACTGCTTAAAACCCTCTAATGGCTCCTCATTCCACTCAGACTAAAAGCCACGTTTCCACATAGCCTGCGAGTCCCTACGTAACCTGTCTCACTCTGACCTCATGTACGCTTATTCTTCCCCTTGTCTCCACTTCTGTTCCAGGCACACTGACTTCCTTGTTCCTTGAATATACTGGGCACACTCTTGCCACAGGACCTTTGCACTGGCTGCTTCCCCGGCCTAGAATACTCTCTCCACAGATATCCACATGGTCAAATCCTTCACTTGTTTTCTATCTTAGCTCAACTGTCACCACCTTAATGATGCTTATCCTGATCATCTCATTTAAAACTGCAATCACCTGTGTCTCCCCACACGTGCTCTATTTTTTCCTATTTAGCATTTACCCCTTTTAACCTGCTACTTTTCTTGTTTGTCTGGTTTTTATTGTTTTCTCCCTTCATTAGAATATAAGTTCTATGAGAGGAGGGACTTGGTGGGAAACCAGGTTATGTCCCCAGGCTTTGGAACTGGGCTGCCTGGGTTTGAATCCTGGCTTTGCTATCTACCTTGGGTAAATTGCTTAATCTCTGTGGGCGTCAGTTTTCTCATCTGTAGTATGGGGGAATAATGGCATCTCCTTCATAATGTTATAGAATTGATTTAATGAGGTGATGAATGGAAAGGATTTGGCAGTAGTGCCTGGCACATAGTATGTCTTGGCTCAGTAAATGATAATTATTGTCCCCACATCTGGTCCATAGTAGGCATGCAGTAAATATTTGTTGGATCAAGTGGGTGTTATTACTCCTGTTTACTGATGCCCAAAATTATACCAGTGGGTGGCAGGGACAGAATTAGAATCCAGGTTTATCTAATGGCAAAATCCCTGTTTCTTCCACTGTTCCATGATCTACCTTCTGAAGATTCGAGGCTGTGGAATCTCCAGGGAGCGGAGAATTCATGGGACATGAAATGAAAATGAGGAGTTCCAAGGGAAAGTGGATGCAAAAGGGGGTCTTCCCCACCCTTAAGATCAAGTCCACGCTCTCTTGTAAGCCCACAAGCCCCTTCCCATCTAGCCACATCTTCCATCCTCTCTTTCAGGAGAAAAATGACCTCCATCCAATACCTAAGGCCACCAGACCGCACCTCTCTCCTCACGCATTGGCTGTTCCTTTTCCCTGCACTATTCTTCCAGCTTCTTTGCCTCGCCTTCTCCTTTTCATGCTCATGACGGAGATGTCACAGATATCACTGCCTTAGGGAGCCTTCCCTGAGGCTGTGAGACGGCTTGGTGCCCTTCCCATAGGCTCCGAGCTTCCTCATTATGTTTCGTGATTCCTTGTTTTTCCCTCACTTCCTGTGTGTGCACGTGTGTGTGAAGACCCACTCCCATCCTTTGCTAGACTGTGAGCCCCATGATCCTGTGGATTCAAGTTGCGCTAGATCCTTCCTACCCAGGGGTCCCACAAGAGACTGGACAGTACTCGAGAACCAAGAGCAGCTGCTCTCCAGGGCCACGTGGTCTTCATTTACGTTTTCTCAGTTCAAGCTGCCGGTAGAGACTAATCTTAGACTCACAACTCTTAAATTCCCTTGAGAGAGACAGAGAGAGAGTGGAGTAGCCCCAGTCTGGATCAGAAGCTCACAAGATGCCATGTTGCACAACTCCAGGATTGTGAATTGTAGTCTACATCATGGCGCTCCTTACACTTGGGCAGTGCACAGCCTGCATAGCTGGAAAGCTGGATGAAGTAGCCCCGGATGCCCACTAGGGTGAGCCAGACTTCCTGTGAGCTGTGGGGGCCCACCAACACCCACGGAGGCCAAGCATGGCTGCGGGAACCTACCCCTGTGCACCCAGGGGCAATTTTTAGAGAGGGGTATGGACTGTCCAGACATACAAAAGTCAGTAGTTGTCACTAGAGTCCCAAAGGGTCCACAAATCCACAAAAAGTCGAAAGCTCCTAAAGAGATATTTTGTGAACATGTGAAAATAATTCACATTGAAAAGGTATGTGCATGAATTTATCTGCACAGTTGATCACCCCCCCACTGTTCTCAAGAAGGGGGCTTGGGGTGAGGTGGGTCTTCCATGACATGAAATGATAATGAGGGGTGCCTGGGTGGCTCAGTGATCTTGCAGTTTGTGGGTTCGAGCTCTCCAACAGGCTCTGTGTTGACAGCTAGCTCAGAGACTGGAGCCTGCTTCAGAATCTGTATCTCCCCCTCTCTCTGCCCCTCCCCTGCTCACGTTCTGTCTCTCTGTCTCTCAAAAATAAATAAAACGTGGGGCAGTTGGTTAAGCATCTGGCTTTGGCTCAGGTCATGATCTCACGGTTTGTGGGTTCGAGCCCCGCATCAGGCTCTGTGCTGACAGCTCAGAGCCTGGAGCCTGCTTCAGATTCTGTGTGTGTCTCTCTCTCTGACCCTCCCCTGCTCGTGCTGTCTCTCAAAAATAAATAAAAAGCACAAATAAATAAATAAAATGTTAAAAATTTTTTAAAAAAAGAAATAATAATGAAAATAATGATAACAGTTATTAGACTTGTTTCATATACGTAATAAGTAAGTCTGTTACACCTGTGCCCTAGCCCACAGAACACCCTCAAAGGTAGGTACAATTATTATCCCCGTTTTACAGAGTAGGAAATAAAACTGAGAGTAATGAGGAACTTGCCCAGGACAAGAAGGCAGACACAAGCAGTCTGGCTGTGGACCTGGGCCCAGTGCCTGGGCGTCTGTCTTCCATGGCCTAGTTGAAAGCAGACCCAGGTTTGGGGGGGCGGGGGAGGGGTAAACTGAGAAGTTCAAGTTTGACTTTGCCGAGCTCCTCATTAGAAGGAGAGGATGTCCGGGATCCTCCAACAGTCTGGACCTCCTCCAGCCAGGAAAGGCCCCCCGCACCTTTGGCTGAAGCCCGTCCAGGCAAGCCCAAGTGAAAGCTGTCGCAGTGTAGGTCTAAGTCCTCTCAAGCCTGGTGGGTGCAAGCCTTGGGGACAGGGCTTCAGTGCTGGCTGGACTCCTTATTTGTTCCAGTGAGCCTCGGTTTCCCCATATGGAAAATGGACACAATAGTGCCTATGTCATGTGGCTGCTGTGAGGATTAAAGGGAGCATGTTCATGAAGCATACAACACTGTAAGCGCTCGGGAAATGGTGACCGATGTCATTGTCTTTGGTTGAAGAAAAGAAGACTCCTTGCAGCTTTCTGAAGGCTTATCCCATAGCTCTGGAGGTTAGAAGTCTCAAATGCGTCCCACTGGGCTAAAATCAAGGCATTGGCAAGACTGGGTTCCTTCTGGAGGCTCTGGCCATCGGATGCCCTGCCTTCTGGCTGCATTCCTGGCTCATGGCCCCTTCCTCCGTCTCCAAAGTGAGCAGAGCAGTGTCTTGAAATCTCTCACTGACTCTGGCTCTGACTTTCCTCCCTCCATCACTTATTAGAAGGCCATGATTATACTGGGCCCACCTGGATCATCTTCCCATCTCAAGGTCAGCTCATTATCAGCCTCAATTCTATCTGCAACCTTCATTTCCACCCTGCCATGTAACATAACACACTCACAGGCTCTGGGGATTAGAACAAGGACATCTTCAGGGACCATTATTTTGTCTGCTCCAGTGGGTAGGCAGGAAAATGCTGTGACCCACTGGAACCTTGCACTGAGAGCATGCCTGTGTTCAAAAACCTACCATGACCCCCCACTACCTCCAGGATAAGGGCCAGACTCCTCCACCTGACAGGCAAGGCTTTTCATGAACTGGCCTCTAGCTCACTTATGAACAGGCACTTTCTGGCCTCCTTGCCTCCGCTCTGCCTGAAAGCCTTTTTCTTCCATTTATTTATTTATTTAAAAAATGTTTTAATGTTTATTCATTTTTGAAAGAGTGACAGAGCATGAGTAGGGGAAGGGCAGAGAGAGAGGGAGATACAGAATTTGAAGCAGGCTCCAAGCTCTGAGCCATCAGTACAGAGCCCGACGCAGGTGGGGCTTGGACTCACGAACTGTGAGATGGTGACCTGAGCCGAAGTGGGATGCTTAACTGACTGAGCCACCCAGATGCCCCTTTTCTTCCATTTATAATCATTAAAGTCCATGGGGCGCCTGGGTGGCTCAGTCGGTTAAGCCTCCGACTTTGGCTCAGGTCAGATCTCACGTTCGTGGGTTCGAGCCCCGCGTCAGGCTCTGTGCTGACAGCTGGCTCAGAGCCTGAAGCCTGCTTTGGGTTCTGTGTCTCCTTCTCTCTCTGCCCCTACCCTCTCATGCTCTGTCTCTCTCTGTATCAAAAATGAATAAAATAGTAAAAAAAAAAAATAATAAAGTTCTTCCATTCAGCGTGGCCAGGCTCCATGAAACCCTTTTAGAAACCCCAGAACTCTCCCTCCCCTGGCACTATCCTAAAATGCCCTGACTGGAGTTATTTGGGTTGTCCCACTCTGGTTGGTCCCCATCTGATTGCGGGCAGCTGCGGCATAGGCACCACCACGGCATGGTCTGTGAGTCTCACACTTGAGAATCACACAGAATCACCTGGAGGGCTTGCTAAAACACAGGTGGCTGGGTCCAACATCCACGGTTTCGGATTCAGTAGTTCCACAGCGGGACCTGATAATCTGCATTTCTAACAAGTGCCTGGGTGATCCTGCTGCTGCCGGTCTGGAGAACACTCTTTGAGGATCATGGGCACAGAAGTCGGGGTGCTGGCATGAGGCTAGACTTGGACTCACATCTCAGCTCTGCCTCTCACTGTGTGACTTTAGGTAGAGCCCTTGCTCTCTCTGAGTTGCTTTCTCATCTCTGAAAGGATTTGTTCTCCCCACCTCCTGCACCGCCGGGTTGAGTAAAGAGGCCCGGGCTGAGGACAGCACCATGCGCCCTGCTGGTTGGTGCTGACTAAATAGCCTAGAGCTCTCCCTCTGCAATTGCCTTCTCCCTCTGCTTTGACTTCCTAGTGGCTGCTCAATAAAGACTTGTGTATTCGTTTCAAGGAAAACTGCTGACTTGGATTCTGATGAAAAATGCTGGCAAACTGAGAAGAGTTAAAACCGCCAAGCCGGGTATGTCTGGTCAGAGGAATGCTAATTACCTCCACGGCGCAAGCATTTTCCTGCTGCGCCCAGGACCACACAGCACAATCACCATCGTGTGTATCGTCACAATGGACGGCAGACCAGCTGTTGCGAGTTTATGGTCATTTATCCAACAAACGTTTCCCCTCTAAGGAGCCTGCCTGGCCTGTCTCCGGGAATGCAGTGCCTGGGGGAGAGGGCTCCTTGTGGCCAGGACACTGCCTTCCAGCTTCCCCTCAGGACCCGTTCCCTTAGAACCCCGAACACGCACACACACCCCATGCTTCCTTGGCTGCTTCTGTAGCAAGGTGGTTTTTGGTTTTGTTTTGTTTTTAAAGTAGGCTCCATGCCCAACATGGGGTTTGAACTCACAACCCTGAGACTGAGAGTCTCATGCTCCACCAGCTGAGCCAGCCAGGCACCCCAAGGAGCAAGGTGTCTTTTCACAACTTACACTTGCAGGACACAAGCCATGTTCTTCATGGGGAAAAGGCTGTGTCTTTGCTTTATGAGCATCTAGCATTGTACACGCAAAGGAAACATCCAAGGTTAGAATGGAACCCACATAATGCCAGCTAGGAGGCCGGGCCACTCGGTGGTTACGACTGTGAGCCTAAGAGGTTGGCCGACCCTATTCCAGTCCCATGCCATCACCAGGGCTGGGGTTAGGGGGAAGCAGAGGAGGGGCCTCTCTTGCTTCTCCCTGAACTCCCTCACCCTAGTCACAGCCTGTCCACCGCTTCTGGCTGTGCGACCTCAGGCAAGTAACTTCATTTTTCTGAGCCTCTCTGGGAATAATACCTATTCTATAAGGTTTTGTGGAGATTAAATAAAAGAAAACTTGGTTCCTAATGGTCTCAATAAAGGGTAGTACTTTTCCTAAACTTGGCATTTGGCAGAGTGGCCACCAGAGGGCAGTGGTCTCCATGTTGGGAAATAAAATAACCTGCCTGGTGATTAGTGATCCCTTTGAAGAAACACACACACACACACACACACACACGCGCACACACACACACACACACACACACACACACCTGCACCAGGAGAGATGTGTGCTTTGATTGGATCAACACAGCCCCACTGGCCAGCAGATACACTGGACATCCTGCTGGTCGCTCGTGGCTGTGGTCACTTGAAGATTGGTCTGAGACTGACATGAGTGAATTCAGATTTGCTGCGATACTGGATTCTACTCTCCGAGGATGGATGCAAGGATCAAGAGGCAAACAAGATATATGAACATACATAACAAAATAGAATTGTCACACTGCTGAGCCTTGGTAGAAGTTCTCCTTCAGAACCCCAGGGAGGTCTGGTCTTCTCTCTGTGCCGTAGTCTAGAACCTTCGGGTACCTCAAGAGCTCTGCTGCAGACACTCACCTGCCAGGCCGTGTGCATCCATGGAAAGAGGAAGCTGACCAGTAGTTATGACCCCACTCTGGCACAGGGTAGGTGTTCACTAAGTGTCTGATAAATAAATGGACCTTGTCTGGAAAGCATAGTAGTCAATTGCTTTGGGTTTGGGGTAGTCAGATCCTGGCTTTTTTCTCCCTCTTGTCTTCTTGCTTTGTCCCAGATCACCAGGATGATGTTGATTTGTAACAGTGATAGTAGGTGTCCTTGTCTTGTTTGTAAGGTTTTACCACTGAATATGATATTTGCCACAGAATAGTGATTCCTGGTTATTCGCATGTATCAGGTTTTTAAAAATCATTAATGAGTGTTGAATTTTTCAAGTGCTTTTCTTAGATCTGCGGAAATGGCCACATGGTTTTTTTCCTTTAACTTTCTAATACAGAGGAGTGCGTACATTGCTCTCTCTCCATTTTTGAGGACAGGCATTTATGTTACAAACTGGTATCAGAACAGTAACCAGTACGTAATAGGCACCCGAATATTTGCTGAAGGAATAAAGGAGGAACAACAGATTCCTGGGAAAACTTCCCTAACGTAGCATTTCTTAATTTAAAAAATATTTTTAATGTTTATTTATTTTCGAGAGACAGAGTGTGAGTGGGGGAGGGGCAGAGAGAGAGGGAGATTCCAAAGCAGGCTCCAGGCTCTGAGCTGTCAGCACAGAGCCCGATGTGGGGCTTGAACCCATGAGTGAGATCATGACCTGAACTGAAGTCAGCCACCCGACCGACTAAGCCACCAAGGCACCCCTAGCATTTATTAATTTTTTATTTTTTATTTGAGAGAAAGAGAATCCCAAGCAGGCGCCACACTTAGCATGGAGCCTGATGTGGAGCTGGATAACATGACCCTGGGATCATGTCCTGAGCTGAAATCAAGAGTCAGACACTCAACCAACTGAGCCACCCAGGTGCCCCCCGAAAGTAGCATTTTTTTGATGTTTCTTTATTTTGGGGGGGGGGGAAGGGCAGAGAGAGAGGAGACACAGAATCTGAAGCAGGCTCCAGGCTCTGAGCTGTCAGCACAGGGCCTGACCTGGGGCTCAAGAACTCAGGAACCTTGAGATCATGACCTGAGCATGATCAAACAATGCTTTGTACTTTTCAGAATATAAGTTTCAGAATATAACTTCTTTTGTTAACCTTATTCTTTATTTTCTTTTACGTGAGTGGGGAAAGGGCAGAGAGAGAGGGAGAGAGAGAATTCCAGCCTGATGCGGTGCTCAGACCCACAAAGTCACAAGATTACGGCCTGAGCAGAAACCAAGAGTTGAAAGCTTAACCAACTGAGCCTCCCAGGCGCCCCTTGTTAACCTTATTCTTAACTATTCTATTCTTTAAATTTTTTTAATGTTTTATTTATTTTTGATACAGAGAGAGACAGAGCATGAAAGGGGGAGGGGCAGAGAGAGAAGGAGACACAGAACTGGAAGCAGGCTCCAGGCTCTGAGCTAGCTGTCAGCACAGAGCCTGACGCAGGGCTCAAACCCATGAACGAGAGATCTGACATGAGCCGAAGTCAGAGGCTTACCTGACTGAGCCACCCAGGCGCCCCATATTCTATTTTTTTAATGTTTTATTTATTTTTGATAGAGAGAGAGACAGAGCATAAGAGGGGGAGGGGCAGAGAGAGAAGGAGACACAGAACCGAAAGCAGGCTTCAGGCTCTGAGCTGTCAGCACAGAGCTTGACGCGGGGCTCGAACCCACGAACATGAGATCTGACCTGACCCGAAGCCAGAGGCTTAACCGACTGAGCCACCCAAGTGCCCCTCTATTCTATTATTTTTGATGCTATTATTATTTAAATTGTTTACCCAGTTTCATTTTGGGGGTTGTTCATTGCTAGTACATAAAAATACAACTGGTCGTAAGTTGATTTTATATCCTACAACCTTACTGAACTCACTTATTAGTCTTATATTTTTTAATGGATTCCTTACCATTTTCTATGTACAAGATCATGTTATCTGCAAATAGAGCTAGTTTTTCTTATTTCCCAACTGCATGACTTTTATTTAATTTTCTTGCCTATTGCCCTGGTTAGAGCCTCCAGTATAATGCTGGATAGAAACGGAGGGAGTAGACCTCCTTATCTTGTTTCGAATCTCGGGGAGAAAACATTCAGTATTTCACAATTAAGTATGATGCCAGGTGCCGGTTTCTCATAGATGCTGTTTATCAGGTTGAGAAAGTTCCCTTCCATCCTGAGTTTGTTGACGTTTCTTTTTAAGTTTTTAAATTTTAATTCTAGTATAATCAGCACACTGTGTTTTATTAGTTTCAGTGTATGAGTTTGTGTGTGTGTGTGTTTTCAATCATGAAGAGGCACGGAATTTTGCTAAATGGTTTTTCTGCATCTACTGAGATGATCATGTAGGGTCTAAAAAAATTTTTTTTTTACGTTTTTTATTTATTTTTGAGAGACAGAAAGAGACAGTGCGAGCAGGGGAGGGTCAGAGAGAGAGGGAGACACAGAATCTGAAACAGGCTCCAAGGCTCTGAGCTGTCAGCACAGAGCCCGATGTGGGGCTCGAACCCACGAACCGTGAGATCATGACCTGAACCGAAGCTGAACGCTTACCCGACTGAGCCACCCAGGCGCCCCGATCATGTGGTTTTGATCCTTCATTCATTCTACTGCTGTGGTACGTTACCTTAGTTGATTTTCAGATTTTAAACCGAACTTGCATTTCTGGGATAAATCCCATGGCATACAGTCCTTTTTATTTATACGTTGCTGGATTTGGCTTGCTAGTATTTTGTTGAGAATTTTTGCAACTCTGTTCAGAAGAGCCAGCTGATGGATATTTAGATGTTTCCAGCTTGGGGCTGTTATGAATAATGCTACAATGAACACTCATGTGCAAGTCTTGTCTTTGCATGGACGTATGTTTTCATTTCTCTTGAAGAGACACCTAAGGGTGGAATCACTTGGTCCTATGATAGTTTTAAGCTTATCTTTTTGAGGAACTGCCAAAAATGCTTTCAAAAGTGGCTGCACCATTTTCCGTTCCCACGAGCAAAGTATGAGGGTTACCTGAGCATTCATTTAAACGGCTTCTTCGTCTATAAAGTGGTGGCAAGAATAAGACTGACTTCGTAAAGTCAATGCGATGGTGATGTGCGAAGGCTTTAGCACGGTGCTGGGCCCAGACACACATAAGGCTCAGTACGAGACACCTTTTTTCTGTTCCCTTGTCTTTGCTAATGTCCCAGGCTTCAGCCCTTGCCTCACTTACCTGGGTGTGGTTGTCTTCACACCTTCCAGGTAAATGGACTTCTTGGTGACCCTCCTCATTAGTCAGTGAGTCCCCTAATAGTCTAACAGGACCCTCACACCCAGTCCCCCTACCCCACTGTCCTTGGGGTTTTGTCAACCTCTGTGACTCAGTGGACTTTCCTAGGGCAAGAGCTCCAAATTGGCAGGGTTGGGGCAGTAGGCCGTGCTCTGGGAAGCCCACTTTTGTCTGCTGAATGGCAGGACAGAGGTATTCATTGCCCTGCTTGGAAGGGAGGCCTCCCATCCCCCATATGCCCTCACCCCAGGCTACTGCTGTTTATCCTTTAAACCATAGTTTGGGCATCACCTCCTCCAGGAAGCCCTCCCTAATGACCAGCCTCCTAACTCCTATAGTGCATATTACTGCGACCATCACATTATTTGTAACTATATTTTTATGCATTTGTGTCTCACGAACATCCTAGGGATGGGGACCATTCTTATTTACTTCTATCTCCTCCATGCCTAGCACAGAGCAGGTATTCAACAGCCCATGAGTAACCACATCTATGTACAAAACATTAATGGTTACATGTTAGTGTCTAAGAAAACTCTATGAAAAAGGCTCTTGAACTGGGCCTTCAGGAGAGGCAGGTACCTCCCAGCTGAAATGGAGGGAAGCGCATGCTGGGTGGAGGGAACAGTATGCATAGAGACCCAGCAGAGGAAAAACATGTTTTCAGGATCTAAGAAGTCCAGTGTGGCTATGGGTGGTGGGATGGAGGGCCCAGTAAGGTGGAAAGGGAGGGTAAGCCGCTCGGGGTTGTAAACGGACTTTCAGGCCAAGCGAAGGGGCCCTGAGGGGAGAGAGGAGCCATCCATTAAGTAGGAGTGACACAATCAGAACTGCATTTTAGGGGCGCCTGGGGGGCTCCGTCAGTCACACCTCTGACTTCCGCTCAGGTCATGATCTCACGGTTTG
The DNA here is from genome assembly GCA_004023845.1 of Helogale parvula. Lineage (NCBI taxonomy): Eukaryota > Metazoa > Chordata > Mammalia > Carnivora > Herpestidae > Helogale > Helogale parvula. Next base: position 13,703 of record PJEM01016411.1, on the reverse strand, counting down.
TGAGTTCAGGTCCTGCGTCGGGCTCTCTGCTGTCAGCACAGAGCCTGCTTTGCACCCTCTGTCATCCCCTGGTCTCTTCTCTCTTTCTCAAAAATAAATAAACATTAAAAAAAAAAAAACCCAAACCCTGCATTTTAGAAGGAACTCTCTGGGGTGCTGGAGGGCATGAGTACTCAAACTTCAGCTGCATTCAAATCACCTGAAGGGCTCACTCTGTTACTGATTCTGGGTCCTGCCCTGAGTTTCAGAAGGTCTGGGGCAGAGCCTGAGAATACGCAATTCCCCCAGGTTCTCAGGTAATGCCGGCCGGAGGACCACACTTTGAGAACCGCTGACCCAGAGGATGGGATGCAGAAGAATGGATAGCAGTGAGGAGGTTCAGGAGGCTGTCCCCACAGTCCAGCGGGAGGTAAAGGAGCAGAGCAGGCGAGATGCTCATGCTTTGGATCCGGGCCCGGCTCATTTTTCAGTGTGTTCATGGTGACATTTCAGGCATGGCAATAAGCCAGGGTGGGAAAGGGAGGCTGCTTCTGGGGAGAAATCAGCCAGGTGGTCAGGATAGTCCCCAGGCCCACACTTGACAATGACCTTCAGAAAACACAAGAATCAAGGTGTCCAGAGTTGCCATTTAATGCCCGATTATCACAACACAAGGAGGTTTACATGGTGCTCATCAAGGCAGGACCCGGGGGAAACCAGACGAGAGGGAAGTGACCTGTACAGAGTCCCAGCGTGGGGACCAGGTTCTCTGGGGCCTAGTAACCCACGAGACACACGTGCCATACACAAGACGTCTTCACTCACCCAGGAGCCAGCAGGCTGGCTGGGCTTCTGGTCACCAAGGGTCCTTGTGGGAGAACAGCGTCCCGGGATGAGGTGGGGACCCTGGGACACAACCATGAGAACCAGAAAGCCGCTCGCAAACAACCCCAAATGGCTTTCACTTCAAATGCACTAAAGCCACACGACGCTCGGATGCGCGAACACCCAAACGCTTTTACTAAAAACTACACGCTGTGCAGAACTGAGGCTGAGACAACTTGGGGAGGGAAAGGAAGGTCCAAACCATCCCAGAACCAGCTTTCTGAGCTTCCCCACCCCCCACAGCCACACCAGTCCACCCACAGCCCTGCTGCGGAGAAGGGACACCACACCGATCTAACCAACACTTTTAATGGGAAGGGACGTGGGGGCACGTCCCTGGTTTTAAGAAATCTCTTTGAATCTTCAACTCTACTCAACAACTTAATGCTACCGAGTTCCCTGGAGCCCCCGAGCCTCTGGTGCCTCTGGGGACACAGGTGACTTGTGGGCTGCCCGGTAGAGCGGGGAAACGTCCTGACAGAAATAACGTACCTCAGAAAAAAAGTGGCTGGGTCTAAAGTTTACGTGGCCACAAAAGGAAATCCCAGCCAAAATGCATTCTTAAAGCACCTGACGGAACTTGAGAGGTTTCAAGTGTCACTGGCAAGAAACAGGCATGGGCTTGTGTCCCTCCCAAACTCCTGCCCCCAGCCTGAGGCTTGGCCTCGGCGGTCCAGCCCCGGGGGCCAGGCAGGGTGTGGAGGGGACAGCACAGGACAGGGCCAGCTGCTCAGGCTGCAGGCCATGGGACCAAGGGACAGCCGTTTGTCCAGCACTATGGCTGGGCATTTGTGGAAGGAGCTGGAATTCTGGCCAGACTTTGCCATTAAACTCATTCCCAGTGGGTCCTGCAGGCCTCTCCTCCCTTTTGTCTGCTTTAATTCTAGAACACTCTAGACAGAGTCAAAGGCATGGAAGTCAAACGTCTCTGTCTTCAGAGATGGGACATGGCTAAATGGCAGCCCAGAATCTCAAAACAGCAATGCCCCTGCTGGCCCCACATGCCCCCCCACCGGAGTCCACACAATGCTCCCTTCCCCTGCCCAAGGGCCAAAGTAGGGCCTTGACCCTGGACATACCGGGCTTCGAAACAGGCTTCTGACGAGCCCCCTGGGAGTATCCGGGGAGTGGGGGGGAACATACAAAATTAGCCCTGTTCACCGCACCCGGCACCTGTGACCTGTTGACCACTCCTGACTGGGAGGGCAGTTAGGGGCCTGGGAAGTTGAGAAAATGACAAGGCACGACTGTCCCCACGTGGGCAGTAGCTCGCATCAGACCCCATGTCCAAACAAGTCTACCTCCCAGACTTCTGATGCCAGCTTCCCATCAGCTCAAGAGCAATCCCACTAGGCCAACTTCATATTTAAAACCAACTTAATGCTACAAACTTTAAAAAAGAAAAAGAAAGTGCTGCCCAGCTGAGCCCCTGAGGAAACCTAGCTCCCTGAGGGTGGGTGGCCGGCCTCTTAGACCACAGTCCCTGGCTGCCTCTCTCCTGAGGGCACAGCCCTTGGTTCAGCCCAGAGCAGCCCCACTCCAGGTTGGGTGGGGAGAATGCTGACCGCCCCCGCCCCGCCCCCCTGCACCCAGCTGGGCTTCACAGACACCTTGGGATGGTCAAGGCTCCGGGCGGAGGAGAGGAGGGCAGAGACCTTCTCAGGACCCGAAGCCTGAGGAGCTAACGTACGCCCATCGCCCCATCAGCTGCCAAGGTCTGTCTGCAGTGAAGACCCCTTCCTGTCAGCCCTTCAGCATTCCTGTGACGCCCCAAGTCCTGTTCACCTCCGTCCTTGGCTGGGCAGGGTTGGGCAGGGGGGGGCGTGGTCCGTCCGCCTGACAGCTGGCCAGGAAAGGAAGTCCGTTGGATAAACAAAAAATCCTTCCAGGGAAGGGGACCAGCAGCCACCAGAGGGGGTGCTTTCCAGCATTTTCTTGTTTTAATCCCCCTGTCTCTCTGGGGGGGGCGGGGCTGCCACTCCCTCCCAGGTCCTCACTGTAAGAGGGCGCCTGTCCCAAGGGAGAGGCAAAAACAGAGGAAAGGTGCCCCGGCAGCCAGGATAACTGCTTCCAGAATCCTGCCTGTGTTTCGGGGGTGGGGGGCTCTTCGTGCGGACTCCCTGGAAGGCTGTTTTTCATGTTCTAGGGGGAGGGAGAGGTAGGAGACTCCACAGGAAGCAGGTGTCCATAACTGGAGCCTCGATGCCACCTCCCCTGGGGGACTCCCTGCCACCATCTCAGGGACAGAGGAGACCAGGAACCCAGGCTGGCGCCTCGGGGATGCAGGCCACCCCTCACTAGAATCACGAGGCCGAAGTGCAAGTAGTTCTAGCAGACTGGACAGCCCCCCAGAGACCCAGCCCGCCGCTGTGGGGACACTGGGGAGCTGGCCTGGGGCCCTGGCCTGCCCTTGGCCAGTGGGCAGCCCTGGGCCTGTCTTGAGAAGTCTGACTAGAAACTGGGGCGATCTCCCTGCTAGAAACTCAGGGAAGACAAACCAACAAAACTCAATCTGAAATAAATACAAAGGCAGTAAGTGCTTCTTGATAAATTCAGGGTCCTAATTCCCCCTCAAAAGGGGAGGGGGGCAGGGCCCTTTCCCTGGACCTGGTCGCCTCACCTGTGGCTCTTCGCGTCAGAGGTCAGAGGTCAGAAGCCAGATGGCCTTCCAGGCTCTGCTTCCCTTAGGAAGGAGAGGACCCAACCTCTGAGACACTCCTCACCCGGATCCTCTACGAGGCCCTCCCCTCCCCCTCAGACAGCTTCAGCCAGCTGGGGGGTAAGAAAGGAGAGCCTGTACCCTGAGGGCAGCACCTTGGGTCCCACGTCCCTGTACGGGCAGAGGGCCTGCCAGTCTGTGAGGAGGTAGAGACAAGGGTGGGCTGCCGGGGGCAGGCAGGGCCACTCAGTTAATCAGCAGGTCCCCGAGGTCGTAGGAGTCGAAGAGGTCGCTGATGCCCTCACCCCCGTCCAGGCCCCACAGGTAGTCGTCCTGGTCCAAGGGCGGGGAGAAGCTGATCAGGGGGGAGCTGCACGGCAGGGTGGGGGACAGGAACTGGTCCTCAGTCTGCTGCAGGAGGGGGTGTGGCAGCTCCAGCATGCTGTCGGTGGCCTCCAGGGGCACAAGTGGCGGTGGCGGAGGTGGCGGCGGCTGCAGGGCCGGCTGGGAAGTCAGTGCTGGGCATGGAGACAAGCAGACAAAGGTCAGACCGGGACTGGGGCCGGCAAGAGTCTGCTCTGACCTCGGAGCACAAGACCCGTCCTTCTGTTCTCCCGATGACCGTGTGCCTTCTCACGGTCACTCTCCGTTTCCCGGTGGCTCTAGCCACTGCCCCCATTTCCCGGGCCTCTCCCTTCTTGTCTCCAAGGAGATGGGATCTCCTACTCTCAAAACCCTACTCCCTCAGCGCTCCTGGCTGGCTCAGTTGGTAGAGCATGCGCCTCTTGACTCTTGATCTTGGGAGCTCTAAGTTCGAGCCCCACGTTGGGCGTAAAGATTACTTAAAAATTAAAATCTTAAAAAACCCAAAAAACCCCTACCCGCCTCACAATCAAATTCCTGGCCCCTGAAACCACATTGTCTGTTTCCTGCATCACCAGTTTCTCTCCCAGATCATTCCCATCATCACACAGACTCCACTAATGACTCCTATCTTTAAAAAGCATCCTCCAGACCTCATGACTCTCTCTCTCCAATTCCCAGCCCAGTTTATCGCTCCTTTTCATAGCAAGATTTCTCAAGAATTGCCTGTGTCCATTCTCTACTGTCCACCACTCTTCACTCTCCCACCCACTCCAACCTGCAATCTGTCCCCACCACACCACTGAACCAGTGACCTCGCATTGCTGAACCCATGGTCAGTTCTTGGCCTCATCTTATTTGACCTCCTAGCAGAATCTGGTGCTGTTATTCATGCCCTTCTGGAAACACCTTCTTCACTTGGCTCCTGTCCACTAGACTCTCCTGGTTTTCTTCTTACCTCCTTGGCTACTTCTCCTGCCCCCTTTGCTCTGGATCCTCCTCCTCTTCCTAATATCTAAGCCCTGAATGCCCCAGGGCTCCAGCCTCAGACTCTCCTCTCTGGCTGCACATCTCCTCGGGTGACCACAGCCATGACCTACCGCTCCCAGGGGACGCCTCTGGCACAGACTTCGCCCCCAAGCTCTGGGCTCCTGCAACACCTCTGCCTGGAGAACTTAGCGACCCCAGAACTTAGCACGTCAAAACCAAACTCCTGGTCTTCCCCTGGAGCCACTTGGCTGCCTGAGCCAAAAGGCCCAAGAATCACATGCAATCCCGCCATTTCCCTAGCGCCCAGCCCAGCAGGGACACCGGTCATTTCCACAGCTGAGGACTCCTGTCAGCTGCTCATTTCTCTTCAGTTCAGGGCCAGGACCTCCTTACTAGTCAGCTTACCTCAACCCTTAAAGTCTGTGCTCTAGCTTAAAAATGGCCACGGGTAGGGGTGCCTGGGGGGCTCGGTCGGTTAAGAGTCTGACTTCAGCTCGGGTCACGATCTCATCGTTGGTGAGTTCAAGCCCCGCATCGGGCTGTATGTTGACAGCTCAGAGCGTAGAGCCTGCTTCAGATCCTGTGTCTCCCTCTTTCTGTCTGCCCCTCCCCAGCTCACACACACTCTCTCTCTACCTCTCTATCTCCATCTCTCAAAAATGAATAAACGTTAAAAAAAATTTTTTTTTAATGCCTGGGAATTGGGGCACCTGTGTGGCTCAGTTGCTTAAGCATCCAATTCTTGATTTTGGCCCAGGTCATGATCTCACGGTTTGTGAGTTAAGCCCCACGCGTACTCCTCACTGGCAGCACAGAGCCTGCTTGGGGTTCTTTCTCTCTTTCCCTTTCTGTCCCTCCTCCCTCTCTCCCTCGCTGAAAATAAATCAATAAGCATTAAAAAAATTTTTTTTAATGGCTGGGAATAAAATCCAAGTTCAACCACTGCCAAAAAGGCCCTGCGTGATCAGGCCCCTCCCCGCCTTTCTACTCCCTCTGTCCGGGCCTTGCTCCACTCACACTCAGCCTCTCCGGCCACACTGGCCCCAGCTATTTTCCAGCACCCCAAGTGCACGTCCACCTAGAGGTAAGAAAGTGACTTCCTACACAGGAACGAGGCACCAGAACCCCCCCCCCCCAATATATCCTGATGCCCAGAATCTCCGTTTGAGTCATGCCTTAAACCCCAACCAAGCATTCCTTGGAAAATCCAGCTGCCCGACCAACCGCTTACTCTGCGTATCAATGGGCAGGTGACCTAATGTAGATGAGCCTCTGTGTTCTCACCTCTAAAATGGGGATGACTATACCCACACACAGGGTCCTTGGGAGGATTCACTGATAAGTGCAAATAGAGCAGAACTTGGCTGCGCGCTCCCAGAAGGAGTAGGAGCTGACAGAGCAGGCGGTGGCAGGGCCAGCCCACGAACGACCCTTGCCATGTGGTCTCTAGCAACATCCTTGCCGAAGGGGGCGTTTTCTGGAAGGTATACACACAGGCTCTTATCTCGTCCATAAGAGCTGAGTTTACCAAGGGCTTCTGGGCTCCGCTCTCAGGAAGAGGTGGGTTTCACCTCCTCGGACACTCACATGGCCCCAAAGGAGGCAATATTGTGACCCCATCTAAGAATGAGGAAGCCGAGGCTCAGTTAAACACATCTGAATGCAAAAGCCCGTGATATGTTTTTTAGCTCAGTGCTGCAGAGGCCTGCGGGTGCTCTAGTAACAGGCCTGGCCGGGGAGAGGGGGCCGAGGAGAGGACCCCAGCCCTGCCAGCCCCACCAGCCACAGCCCAGCTTTTCTCTCCAAGCGAAGACTAAGGCTCCAGCTTCCAGGCTGCTGAGCAGGAACGAGAGGACACGTGACAGCGGCCCCGGCCCACGAGGCCTTGCTCTCCCGCGCGGTTACCGCCGCAGGAGCGTTGTTACCCATCACATCCGGGCCTCCGCCCACTGAGGCCTCGTGTCCGTCCATATCTCCGACCCCACCGAGTAGGCGCCCGGGTCGAGAAGCTTTTTCCAAAATCACACTCACGCCGCGTCACTCTCTGTAAACCACCCAGGAAGCGTGAGGGAGGTTTAAGCGTCCCAGTTTTGTTTTTCCTTTTTTTTAAATTAAATGTTTTTTTTGTGTGTTTGTTTGTTTGTTTGTTTTAAGAGAGAGAATGAGAGACAGTGTGGGCAGGGGAGGGTCAGAGAGAGGGAGACACAGAATCTGAAGCAGGCTCCAGGCCCTGAGCTGTCAGCACAGAGCCCGACGCAGGGCTCGAACTCATGAACCGGGAGATCATGACCTGAGCCGACACCAGACGCTTTAACGACTGAGCCACCCAGGCGCCCCTAAGTGTCCCAGTTTTGGAGACTTGCGAGAAGGGTGGCTGCGAGGGGCCCCGGTGACTCGCCTGCAGCCACCAAGTCACACAGCAGGGGAGGTGCAGACTCCAGCCCTAGCCCCTCAGGGTCAACTCCTGCGCTATGGGCCCATTTCGGTTTCCATCAGAACGTCAAAGGCAGGGAGGCGTGAGACCACACTCATCCACAGCCCCCCTGTTACAGACAAGGGAAACTGAGGCCCCAAAGGGCCCGGGATTCCCTGTCATGATGCCAGAAGCTGGGTCCCAAGACGGTCGCGGCCCGCTTTTTGGATGCGGACCCTGCTGCTCAGACCTCAAAACGACTCTGCTTCAGGACGGAACATGGAGTGTGCGCGCATGTGTGCGTTACACCTTTCAGAAAACACCCTCCTCCCTGCTTCGGCAAGGATGTTGCTAGAGACCCCACGGCACGGGTCATTCCTGGGCTGGCCCCACCACCAACTGCTCTGTCAGCATCTTCTCCTTCTGGGAGCACAGCTGATCTGTAAAACTGAGGTTAAAAACCTTGCCCTTGCTTATGCTGGAGTGTCCCCCACCTCTGCCCCAAGTCTCAGGGGACATCTGAAGTGAAAGTGGCTCTCACTGGGGAGAGCTGCGCACTTGTTGACAGTAGAGTGAGAAGGGAGAGTGCAGGGGGAGGGAGGACAGGGTGGGGCACAGGTCTGGAGTGGGAGATAGGCACTGGGAGGTGCCCAGAGGGACAGATGGCTCGTGCGGGGAGAAGCCCGGATCCCCGGACCAGACCAGGACACCGGAGAGATCACCACAGAAGAGCTGGGGGTCTGGGATCTTGTCCAAGCTCTACTACCAACTTGCTGTGTGACGTTAGGGAAGTCATTGCCCTCTCTGAACTTCCATTTATTCACATGTAAAATGAAAGGCTGAGTTGTTAGATCAGGGCCCAGTAAACTTCTGTAAAGGGCTGGGTGGTATTTTAGGATTTGCAGGATGCTTACAATCTCTGCCACGCAGTCACTTTCTTCCTCTCCCCCAACTCTTCACAAATGTGAAGACCATTCTTAGCTCATGCTCTGCTTAAAAACGGGCCAGATTTGGCCCGCAGGTGACAGTCTGTGACCCCGTGAGTGAAAGAAATGTGATCCATTTCTGTGCTCTGTGGACACCCCACCAAGCCTCTTCTGTCAGACCAGTTTGAGCTCTGGTTTGTTTAAACACCAGGGTTCTACTTAAGGGGATTCTGCTAAGAAAACAGAGTTGAACACTCGCCTCCATGACCTCGAAGGATCTTTCAGCCTGACCTGAGGTGCGATCCCAGTAAAGGGCATAAACCATCCTGGAGGAAGGACCTTCCCAGGCTCCTGTTTCTACTCCTTGCGGACTCCTTCCCCGGGCCCTCTCCCACCTCTTTGCTCATGCCACTTCCTGCTGGTTATCGCCCGCTTCTATGAGCTGGGTAGCGACCTCCCAGCCAGGGGTGAGCCTCTCCGGTCAGGAACCCCTTCCTTGGTTTGTTCTGAGCCTCAGGGGGCGAGGATTGGGAGAGGATGTGGGGACAGTCACAACACCTCTCTGCCTCGGTTTATTTATCTCTAAGCTGGGGACAAGAACACCTACCTCAAGAATGGCTGTGAAGAGTAATGTGATAATAGATGTACCTGATACACAGCCGTGGTTTAAAACATCTTAGTTAGGGGCGCCTGGGGGGCTCAGTCGGTTAAGTGTCCGACTTTGGCTCAGGTCATGATCTCACAGTTCGTGGGTTCGAGCCCCATGTTGGGCTCTGTGCTGACAGCTCAAAGTCTGAAACCTGCTTCGGATTCTGTGTCTCCCTCTCTCTCTCACACTCTGTGTGTGTGTCTCGCTCTCAAAAATAAATAAACATTAAAAAATTTTAATAAGAAAATTAAAAATCGTAGTTATAAAGAAAAATTAATAAAATAAAAGATAAAATTAATTAACTAATTTTTAAAAATCTTACGGTTGGTTACAGTTGGTTAGGGTCTGACTCCTGATTTTGGCTCAGGTCATGATCTCATGGTTCATGAGATCAAGTGCCAGATCAGGTTCCTTGTTGCCAGAGCCCGTTTGGGATTCTCTCTCTCTCTCACTCTCTCTCTCTGCCCCTTTCCCACTCTCGTTCTTTGTCTCAAAATAAATGAAAGAAACTTTAAAAAAATCTTAGGGGTGCCTGGGTGGCTGAGTCAGTTAAGCATCCAACTCTTGATTTTGGCTCAGGTCACAACCTCCCAGTTGTAAGATCGAGCCCCATGTCAGGCTCTGTGCTGACAGCACGGAGCCTGCTTGGAATTCTCTCTCTCCCTCTCTCCCTCCGTGCCTCCCCTGCTCACGCTTTCTCTCTCTCTCAAAATAAATATAAATAGATAATTAATTTTACAAAACCTTAGTTGAGCTGTCCTTCGAAAATCTATGGTTCCCATTTCCCGCGGGCTTACTGAGGCCAGGGTACTTTGCTGTTAGCGGCCATCGCCGGAGTGTGGTAGCAGCACTGGTGGCAGTGATAATGACAAGAGTAGCTAGCGTTACTGCTAGACACCATTATATGTGCTTTGCCTATATTCGTTCCTCCAATTCTCACAACCTATTAAGGAGATACCGTTAGGTACTATGCCCAACTTACAGATGAGGAAATTGAGGCAAAGAGAGGTCAAGTGACTAGTCCAAGGTCACACTGGTAACTGGAAGCGCTGGTATTCAGACTCGGGACCCCTCCGGCCCAGAGCACCATCAGCCTCCCCAGGGAGACAAGAACACGCATGTGCTCTCTACACGGTGAAGGGCAAGCACACAGGTGGGGGAGAAGGACTGTGCTCCTCGCTGCCCAACAAACGTGGACACGGAAGACAAAATGCTAAGGCTGGCTGCTCGCCCCACCTCCCGTCCCCCTGGACAGAGGGTCCTACCTGGGGATGCCGTGGGTTGTGTCGTCCCAGGGTCAGTGCTGCTGCCGGACTGGGTGGAGTCGGGGATGGGGTCGAGGGCGGAGGTGGAGGGGAGGGGGTCCTCGGTGGGACTGTCTGGCTCCTGCATCTCCTCTGGGCACAGGTAGACTTCGATGGGTCCCTGCGTGCTCTTCAGATAGATCTGCAGGTTCTCCTGGGGGAAGAAGAGAAGCCAGGTCATGGCTCTGGGCAGCTGGGCACGGACTCACGGGGCGGGGTGGGGTGTTTGGACACCCACGGCTCCCACCATCCATGTGAGTGAGCCCGACCACTGAGCGTGGCGCTGACGCCTGCCCTGGCTGACCTGCGGTGGGCACGTCTGCTCTTTCTGCCTGTCTGGCCCCCGGGTCCCCTTCTTTTAGGGAAAAGATCTTGATTTTCCTCTGGGAAACTACTCCTCTCCCACTCTCAAGTCATGAACTTTGGAGGGTCGGCACTCTTCCCAACTCCAGCGGGTGAGCTGGGGGCACAGGCTGGGAAAGCCACCGTGACGGTGACTGGCTCAGGGTGGCACATGACTCAGGTCAGTCCAGTAGTGTCGGATCCCGGACTCGAGCCGGACTTGTGGGAAACGGAAGCTCCCTTCCCACGGGGGTCACCGAGCTGGTTATTATGAAAACTAGCTTTGCACCGGAAGAGGGGAGCCCGTCTGGGAATGGAAGCACAAAGAATGGCAGAGAAAGATGAAGAGCATGGCGCGAATGAAAGTCATGGTTTGCGCTCCTGCATCTAGCTTTGCCTGCAATCCCCAAGTCTTCCCTCTGGGCCTTCTTCCTCTGGACCTGTCACTTCTCAGTCCCCTCCACCCCTCACCCCCATCCCTGACTTAAGCCATTTGGACTTGGTTGCTCATAACTAACCAAGAGTCCTCATACTTGGCCTTCCCACCGCTGCTTCTTCCCTCCCACGATCGACCACACACGCGCTATTCCAACAGACATTTAGGTCTCCACCTGGTGCACCTGCAGTGTCCTGTCTACCTGTTTCCCAGGACAAGTCCTGGAAAGTTCTTCAGGACCCAATTAACCTGTGACCACCTATGGGCTCTTCCTCCAACTGCCCTTTCTCTGGACACCTTAGGTCTATAAATGGCAGCATGACTGCTTGCTTAGGTCTTCTTCCCACTAGGTCCTGAGCTCCTCCAAGGCGGGGGGAGCCTCCTTTATCTTATGTCCTTCCATTAAACAAATTATTTCTTGAGCGTTTATTATGTGTCCAACTCTGGGCTGGAGGTGGAGGGTACCACGTGCTTTTGCGGAACTCACACTCCAATAGGTGAAGCAGAACGCAATCACAGAATCACCAATATATCCCAGCAAACGAGGTCAAGTGTGGCAGAAAAGCACAGTAGTTATGAAACCTGGGGGGTAATCAGGGAAGGCTTCCTTGAGGAAGTGATGTTTGAGTTGAGACCAGTAGGATGAACAGCAGCAAACCAGGCAGAGAACGAGAAGAGCACTTCAGCTGGAGGGAAGAGCATGTGTGAAGGTCTCATACCGGGGATGAGCTTAGTGTGGTGGGGAAACTGCAGGTAAGTCAGTAGCTGAAGCAAAGACACAGTGAGGCAGCATACAGGAGAAGAGGTTGGTGAGGGCAGAGCACAGAGGACCTCATAAGGAAGTATTAAGAATTTCTGGTCTTTCACCTCGGCAAGCACAGTTAGCAGGAAAGGATTACTGTGAGCGCTAACATCGCAGCGTGTGGGCACGTGTGTGCATGTGCCCCGAAATGCTGTGAGCCGTGGGACGCAGAAAGATAGGAGGAACAGAGATTTTCTCAGGCCAGTATCTGATGACTGTTGTCCTTTCCAGCTTCTGCCATTTCTACTCCCAGCTCAGAGACCACCGATCTTGCAACGCGTACCAGAACAGACCTGGGAAGCTTGGGGCCAGGCAGGACCAGGGACAGAGCCTCGAGAGCAGCCTGGGACCCTCCTGACCCTGCTTTCCACCAAATGCTTCCCCTCTGACCTCACTCCTGTCGGGCACCTCCAGTCTTGTCTGCGGAGGGGCCTTGACAGCGATCACTGTCTGCTCCTTGAAGCTGCTGACAGCACGGATGTCCTGGTAAGTCACATAGGCCAGTGTAGGGGCAGGAGAGTCAAGAGAAGTAGCCGGTCACAATTCAACCCCCAGCCTGATCCCCTGAACACCTCTTTCTCAGTCCTTCCACGGCTTAGAAATAACCAAAACCTGTAACCTGTTAATATCATAAGTTACCTTGTATCGCTTTTGAAAACAAACAGGAGTATAAATCATTTTTTTAATGCTGCCTCATATTGGTTTTTTTATGTAAAGACTTCATCTCAGACTAAATCATTACCTCTCAGACACAAGGAAGAGCTGTCATATTTCTTTATATTTCTCACAATGACTAGAATCCTTCCAAAAATACAAGGTCAGATCTAAAAAGCAATTAGATGGGCACTGGGTGGCTCAGTCGGTTAAGCAGCTGACTTCGGTTCAGGTCATGATCTCACAGTTCTTGGGTTTGAGCCTTGCATCAGGGTCTATGCTGACAGCTCAGAGCCTGGAGCCTGCTTCAGATTCTGTGTATCCCTCTCTCTCTGCCTTTCCCCTGCTCATGCTGTCTCTCTCTCAAAAAATATATAAACATTAAAAAATTTTTAATAAGAAATAAAAAACCAAATAGATGGTGGAACCACTTAATTGGGAAAAGTGGATGAAAAACCTTAGCAAAGCCCATGTTTGTCATTTCAGTCCTAGGAATCCAACCTCAGGAACTAATTAAAAAATATAGAAAAATGTTCTCTTTACAAAGATATCCATCACGATGCTGCTTTATAAAAGCAGACATCTCAAATCGATCCAAATGTTGATTCTAGGCCTTCTTAACAAACTAGACTGTGGTCTGAGTAGGGCATTCTCAAATCAGTCTGAATATGAGGTTAAATCGTATAAGATTGTTGCTTTGCCCCCCAAAATGGTCCAATAGCAACAATTTCATGGATCAAGCAAATAGTTAGGAAGGATTTATAACAACATAAAAACAGTCTATGGTGATAGAAAGCAGGATATAAAATGCAATGTATGGGCACCTGGGTGGTTCAGTTAAGTGTCAGACCTCACTTCAGGCCATGATCTCACAGTTCATGAATTTGAGCCCCACATCGGGCTCCTTGCTGGCTGTATGGAGCCTGCTTAGGATTCTCTCTCTCTTTCCCCATCTCTGCCCCTCTCAAAAATAAATACGTTTTTAAAAAGTTATGTGTAGCAGGCACACTCTATATTTAATAACATCTGCCCTGTGAATAGTTGAGACATTAAGGTGGCGCCTAGTTCGTTTCTCCATTTTCCAGATTTAAAGACTGGACTTACTTTTATAACGAGAGTAATTTTGTTAAGCTTGTGAGGAAAAGCCACCAAGGAAGGAGGAAACAGCTATGCCAGCCCCTGAGGTTGAGTTCGCCCTTGCAGGGAGGTACTGCCTCATCTCAGGATAAACACGGCCATGCATTGGGGCCCTGCTTCCGGACCTCCCTCCACCCCCGCCCCCCCCCCACCAAACAGGATAT
>PJEM01016410.1:0-25920 GCA_004023845.1 Helogale parvula | reverse complement strand
TCAAATTGTTTTCCATACAACACCCAGTGCTCTTCCCCATAAGTGCCCTCCACCATCACCACCACCTCTTTTCCCCCCTCCCCCTTCCCCTTCAACTCTCAGTTCATTTTCAGCATTCAATAGTCTCTCAAGTTTTGCATCCCTCTCTCTCCCCAACTCTCTCTCCCTCCTCCGCTCCCCCTGGTTCTCCATTAGGTTTTTCCTGTTTTCCTGTTAGACCTATGAGTGCAAACATATGGTTTCTGTCCTTCTCTGCCTGGCTTACTTGGCTCAGAATGACACCCTCAAGGTCCATCCACTTTCCTACAAATGGCCATATGTCATTCCCTCTCATTGCCATGTAGTACTCCATCGTGTATATATACCACATCTTCTTGATCCACTCATCAGGTCATGGACATTTAGGCTCTTTCCATGTTTTGGCTATTGTTGACATTGCTGCTATGAACATTGGGGTACATGTGCTCCTATGCATCAGCAGTTCTGTCTCTCTTGGGTAAATCCCCAGCAATGCTATTGCTGGGTCATAAGGGAGTTCTATAGATAGTTTTTTGAGGAGCCTCCACACTGTTTTCCAGAGCGGCTGCACCAGTTTACATGGCCACTAACAGTGTAGGAGGGTGCCCGTCTCTCCACACCCTCGCCAGCATCTATAGTCTCTTGATTTGTTCATTTTAGCCACTCTGACTGGCGTGAGGTAGTATCTCAGTGTGATTTTGATTTGTGTTTCCCTGATGATGAGTGATGTTGAGCATCGTTTTATGTGTCTGTAGGCCATCTGGATGTCCTCTTTGGAGAAGTGTCTGTTCATGTCTTCTGCCCATTTCTTCACTGGATTATTTGTTTTGTGAGTGTGAAGGTTGGTGAGTTCCTTGTACATTTTTGATATTAGCCCTTTATCTGATATGTCATTTGCAACTATCTTTTCCCATTCTGTTGGTTGCCTATTAGTTTTCTTGATTGTTTCCTTTGCCTTGCAGAAGCTTTTTATCTTGATGAAGTCCCAAGGGTTCAGTTTTGCTTTCATTTCCCTTGCCTTTGAGGATATGTCGAGTAGGAGATTGCTGCGTTGGAGGTCTAGGAGGTTTTTCCCTACTTTCTCCTCGAGGGTTTTGATGGTTTCCTGTCTCACAATCAGGTCCTTCAGCCATTTTGTTTATTTTTGTGTATGGTGTAAGAAAGTGGTCTAGTTTCATTCTTCTTCATGTTGCTGTCCAGTTCTCCCAGCACCGCCTGCTAAAGAGGTAGTCTTTTTTCCATCGGATATTCTTTCCTGTTTTGTCGTACATTTGTGGGCCCAGCTCTGGGTCCTCTATTCTATTCCATTGGTCTATGTGTCTGTTTTTGTGCCAATACCATACTGTCTTGGTGATGACAGCTTTGTAGTAGAGGCTAAAGTCTGGGATTGTGATGCCTCCTGTTTTGGTTTTCTTCTTCAATATAACTTTGGCTAATCGGGGCTTTTGTGGTTCCATACGAATTTGAAGATTGTTTGTCCTAGTTTTGAGAAGAATATTGGTGCAATTTTGATGGGGATTGCATTGAATGTGTAGATTGCTTTGGGTAGTAATGACATTTTCACAATGTCTATTCTTCTGATCCATGAACAGGGACTATTTTTCCATTTCTTGGTGTCTTCTTCGATCTCTTTCATAAGTTTTCTATAGTTTTCATCATATAGGTCTTTTACATCTTTGGCTAGGTTTACTCCTAGGTATTTGATGGTTTTTCGTGCAATTGTGAATGGGATCAGTTTCTTAATTTCTCTTTTGGCTGCTTCATTTTTGGTGTATAGGAATGCAACTGATTTCTGTACATTGATTTTGTATCCTGCAACTTTACTGAATTCATTGATCAGTTCTAGAGGGCTTCTGGTGGAGTCGATTGGGTTTTCCATGTAGAGTATCATGTCATCTGCAAAAAGTGAAAGTTTGACTTTTCCTTGCCAATTCAGATGCCTTTTATTTCTTTTTGTTGTCTGATTGCTGATGCTAGAACTTCCAGCACTATGTTGAACAACAGTGGTGAGAGTGGGCACCCCTGTCATGTTTCTGATCTCAGGGGGAAATCTCTCTGTTTTTCCCCATTGAGGATGATATTAGCTGTGGGCTTTTCATAAACTGCTCTTATAATGTTTAGGTACCTTCTTCTATTCCGACTTTCTCAAGGGTTTTTATTGAGAAAGGGTGCTGTATTTTGTCAAATGCTTTTTCTGCATCTATCGACAGGATCATATGGTTTTTATCCTTTCTTTTCTTAATGTGATGGATCGCATTGATGGATTTGTGGATATTGAACCATCTCTGTAACCCAGGAATGAATCCCACTTGATCATGATGGATAATTCTTTTTATATGCTGTTGAATTCGATTTGCTAGTATCTTGTTGAGTATTTTTGCATCTGTATTCATTAAGGATATTGGTCTGTAGTTCTCTTTTTTGGCTGGGTCTCTGTCTGATTTGGGTATCAAGGTGATGCTGGCTTCATAGAATGAGTTTGGAAGCTTTCCTTCTATTTCTATTTTTTGGAATAGTTTGAGAAGAATGGGTATGAGTTCTGCTTTAAATGTCTGGTAGAATTCCTCTGTGAAGCCATCTGGCCCTGGGCTCTTATTCGTTGGGACATTTTTGATAACGGATTCAATTTCCTCACTGGTTATTGGTCTATTCATGCTTTTTATCTTTTCCCATTTGAATTTTGGTAGTGCATGTGTATTTAGGAATTTGTCCATTTCTTCTGTGTTGTCCAGTTTGTTGGCATATAGTTTTTCATAGTAATCTCTGATGATTGCATCTATTTCTAAGGGATTGGTTGTAATAGATCCTTTTCATTCATGATTTTGTCTATCTGAGTGCTCTCTCTTTTTTTTCTGAGGAGTCTGGCTAGGGGCTTATCAATTTTGTTTATTTTTTCAAAGAACCAACTCTTGGTTTCATTAATCTGCTCGACTGTTCTTTTGGATTCTACATTGTTTATTTCTGGCCTGATCTTTATGATTTCTTTTCTTCTGCTGGGTTTGGGGTGCTCTTGCTGCTTCCTTTCTAGTTCCAGTAGGTGCTCTGTTAGATTTTAAATTTGCGCTCTTTCTAGTTTGTTGAGATTGGCCTGGATTGCAATATACTTTCCTCATAGGGCTGCCTTTGCTGCATCCCAGAGATTTTGGATTGTTGTATTTTCGTTTTCGTTGATTTCCATATATTTTTTGATTTCTTCTCTAATTGCCTGATTAACCCAATCATTCTTTAGCAGGGTGGTTTTTAACCTCCACATTTTGGGAAGTTTTCCAGACTTTTTCTGTGGTTAATTTCAAGTTTCATAGCATTGTCATCTGAAAGTGTGCATGGTATGATCTCTTTGTTTATACTTATGGAGGGCTGCTTTATGCCCCAGTATGTGGTCTATCTTGGAGAATGTGCCATGTGCACTCGAAAAGAAGGTGAATATCCTATCTTAAGGTTGCAGCGTTCTAAATATATCAGTTCCATCTGTTCCAATGTGTCATTCAGGCCCATTGTTTCCTTAGTGATTTTCTGTCTGGTTGACCTAACCATTGCTGTCAGTGGAGTATTAAAGTCCCCTGCAATTAGCACATTTTAGTCAATCAGATTCGTTCTTTCTGTGATTAATTGTTTTATGTATTTGGGTGCTCCCGAATTTGGCTCATAGGTATTTATGATTGTTAGTTCTTCCTGATGGAGAGATCCTGTAATTATTATATAATGTCCTTCTTCATCTCTTGTTACTGCCTTTACTTTAAAGTCCAGTTTGTTTGATATTAGTCTGGCTACTCCAGCTTTCTTTTGGCTTCCAGTCGCCTGATAGATATTTCTCCATCCCTTTACTTTCAACCTGAAGGTGTCTTCCGGTCAAAGATGCATCTCCTGTAGACAGCAAATAGATGGGTTTTGTTTTTTTATCCATTCTGCTACCCTGTGTCGTTTGGTGGTGCATTCAGTCCATTTACATTCAATGTTATTATCGAAAAATGTGGATTTAGAGTCATTGTGTTCTCCCTAGAATTCATGTTTATAATGGTGTCTCTGGCACCTTGTATTCTTTGCGATCTTTCCCTCATAGAGTCCCTCTTAGGATTTCCTGCAGGGCTGGTTTGGTGGTCATGAATTCTCTCAATTTTTGTTTATTTGGAAAAACCTTCTCCTTCTATTCTGAAAGACAGGCTTGCTGGGTAGAGGATTTGTGGCTGCATATTTTTTCTGCTCGTCACATTGAAGATTTCCTGCCATTCCTTCCTGGCCTGCCAGGTTTCACTAGATAGGTCTGTAACCACTCTGATAGGTTCCCCTTTGTATGTGAGGGCCCTTTTCTCCCTAGCTGCTTTCAGAATTCTCTCTTTATCTTTATATTTTGCCAGTTTCACTATGATATGTCGTGCTGACGGCCAATTAAAATTACGTCTTAAGGGGGTTCTTTGTGCCTCTTGAATTTGAATGTCTATTTCTTTCCCCAGATTTGGGAAATTCTCAGTTATAATTTGGTCAAGTATCCCTTCAGGCCCTTTCTCTCTGTCTTCCTCTTCAGGAATTCCTATGAGACGGATGTTGTTCCATTTGATTGTATCACTCAGATCTCGAATCCTCCTTTCCTGCTCCTGGATTAATTTCTCTCTCTTTTTTTCAGCTTCCTCTTTTGCTATAACTATATCTTCTAATTCACCTATTCTTCTCTCTGCCTCATCTATCCTTGAGGTGGCTGCCTCCAGTTTGTTATTCACCTCATCTATAGCCTTTTTTAATTCATCACATCTATTTTCAAGTCGCCTAGTAATTGTCTCAGTTGATTCTTTGATGTTTTTCTCAATCCAGCGATTAATCTTATGACAAGCTTTTTAAGTTCCTGATCTGATATATTGTTTAGATCTGCCTTGAACAGTTCTGTGGCTGTGACTTCCTCCTGGAGGTTCTTCAGGGGAGAGTTCCTTCGTTTTGTCATTTTTGCTAGTTTTCTGTCTCTTGTCACCTTTAGAAAGCTCGTTGTGCACTGTGCACCTATTAATATTTCTCTGTTAATGGAAGCTTATTGCCTGTACAGGGCCTGCCATTTCAGGAAATATTCTCTTAATGGTGTCTCTCGATTTCTCTTTTTGTGCCTGTGAGTATTTTATTTACCTACTCTGCAATATTTGGGACTCGCCTTTTTGCACAATTTGATTTGTTTCTTGATGTAGTCCTAAGAAGGAAAACAGACAGACAAACACAGAGGGAACAGAAGCACACAGACACACAGACAAATCAAACAAAGAAACACATTAAAAGGGGAAAGAAAAGAAAGAAAATGGGAAGGAAAGAGACGAAAAGAAGAGAAGAAGAGAAAATAAAAAGAAAAGAGAAAGAAAAAAAGTAAAAAAAATAAAAGAGGGTCAGAGACAACAAAGGACAGTAGACAGTTTAAAAGTGTGTGACCAGTTGAGGGGAGAGATAAGAATGAGATACAGGAGAATATATCTGGGTTGTAAGAAGGTGAAAAAGTAAGGGAGAAAGGAGAAAGGAAAATAAGGAGCAAAAATTTAAAAGAATTAAGTAAAGAAAAAGAAAAAAGAATGGTAATAATAACAAAGAAATAAGTACGAAAAAAGTGAAGAAAAAAAATTTTTATATATAAAAAAAAAAGAAAAGCAGCTCCCCCTAGTGGATAGGCGTGATTTGATGTGGTAGGCCTCAGAGGCTGCTCTTAGAGCCTCTGCCTTGGTGTCTATGGAGATTAGAATGGCAGCATGCCAAGCTCCGCTGAACTAAGCACTGTAGGCCACTCTAATGAGTCTGATCTCCTTGGGCCACAGTTGAGCCGAGTTTTACTTTCCAGGCCTGCCTTGGTTCAAAGTTCCAGTCTATGCACGTTTGTGCTACCACAGATGAAATGTATTTGTTTTGGTGGCTGGCTTCTTAGGGGGAGGAATCAGTTTGTCTTGGCTCAGGCAGGGATTTCAGCTGCCCCTGTTTGAGGCGAAATGAGCAGCAGGAGGTGAAGTGGGCACCTTCACAGAACCAACTGCGGAGTCCCCACCCCCAGCCAGGATCGCGATTGCAATGGGGAAAAGAAAAAAAAAATACTGAGTCTCTCTTGGCTTCAGATAGTTGATGCTCAAGGCACTGTGCGTGCTGGAAATGAGCTGGGAGCTCCTGCAGCCTAAGAGCACGCCCAGGCCTCCACCTGCTGCCAACTCCCTGTCAGGGGTCAGGTAGGTGTGGGCCCTATTTTTTCCTGTGGGCACCCGGGATTCGGGATTTGCGCAGCCAATGCAGGGGGCGAGATGCGTCGTGGAAATGAGGTGCGTGGTCCAGTTCCCAAAACCAAGTTCAAAGTGCGCACCCCTGGCACAGCCGCTGCTGGGGTCGCCACTGCGGCCGCCTCTCGCCACCGCTGCCGCTGACTCCCTGCTGAGATGGCTTAGGGCTGGAAGCTGTTCCTTCCCTTGCACCACCTGGGTTCGGGATTCCAGCTACCCAGCAGTTATCTATGGAATGGGTTTCTCTCTCTAACCGCGGCCAAGCGTTCCTTACCTCTTCTTCAGAGACAGTACTATGAGCGTGTTCAGACTCTCTGTCTTTTTCCTTTGTCTCTCGGGCTCCGTGCTCTTGCCCCACATTGGGCTGGGGCTCCTGCCTCCCCTGCCCATCCCGGGCTGGCCTGTTTTCAGATCTCCCCAGTTCTCACTCACTCACTCAGGTATCCTTGAGGTTCTTTTCTTTCTGGAGTCCGTATTTTCTCCTTCCGCTCTTGCAGATGAGAGTAATGTCCTTCTCAGTTTGATAGATGGGGCGGACGGAGTTTACAGAGCTCCCTTCCTCTCTGCCATCTTGGATCCACTCCTCGTGATGTTAATTTTAGACATACTGACAATTGTGAGATAATATCTCACTGTAGTTTTTATGAAATTTTCCCAGTGATAAGTAATGTTGAGCTTCTTTTCATGTGTCTGTTAGCCATCTGTATGATTTTGCAAAAATGTATATTCATGCCTTAAAATGTATATCATGTTTTCTGCACATTTTTGGCTTGGATTATTTGCTCTTTGTGTGTGTGTATAAATTATTTATGTTTTTTTGGATGCTAAGCTTTTATTAGAGGTTTCATTTTCAAATGTCTTCTCCCAGTGTGTAGGTTGTCTTGTGGTTTTTATGACAGTTTCATAGTTTCCTTTATTTTGCTGAAATTCTAATGTTTTTTGTTTTCCTTGTGAGAGAGACATAACTAGAAATTAGTTGGTATAGGCAATGTCAAAGAGGTTATTGTCTGTGCTCTCCTCTAAGATTTTAATGGCTTCCTAACTCAAATGTAGGTTTTTAATTCATTTTGAATATATTTTTGTGCATGGGGTAATAAATTGATCCAGTTTCATTCTTTTGATGTTACTCTCCAGTTTTCTAATACCATTTGGTGAAGAGACTCCTTATCCATTGGTTATTCTTTCCTGTTTTGTCAAAAATCAAAGTTGTGATTCCTTTCTGGGTTTCTTATTCTGTTCTATTGATCTACATGTCTATTTTTCCAATAACATACTGTCTTGATCACAACAGATTTATAGTATAACTTGAAGTCCCAAAATTTAATGCTTCAAGCATTGATTTCCTTTTTAAAGATTTCTATAGCTATTTGGGGTCTTTAGTGGCTCCATATAAATTTTAGGATTATTTCTTTTAGTACAGTGCAAAATGCTATTGACATTATGATAGGGATTGCATTAAATATGCATTAAATATGTAGTATAGAAATTTAAAAAATATTTCTTCTTCCAATCCATAAACATAGAATGTCTTTCCATTTTTTGTGTCACTTGTAATATTTTTCATCAGTGTTATATGGTTTTCAGAGTACAGTATTTTACATGTTTGTTAGGTTTATTTCTGGAGATCTTGTTTTTGCTGCAGTTCTCCATGGTATCAATTCCTTCATTTATTTCTTCTTTTGCTCTACATTGGTGAATAAAAGTGCAAGAGATTATTATATGTTGGCTTTGTAACCTGTGAATTTACTGAATTCATGTATAGTTCTAGGACTTGTTTTTAAGATTTTCTGTATAGAAAATGTTATCTGCAAATAGTGAAATATTTACTTCTTCCTTGCTGATTTGGATGCGTTTTATTTCTTTCTGTTGTATGATTGCTGT
This sequence comes from Helogale parvula, assembly GCA_004023845.1. Classification (NCBI taxonomy): domain Eukaryota; kingdom Metazoa; phylum Chordata; class Mammalia; order Carnivora; family Herpestidae; genus Helogale; species Helogale parvula. Next base: position 17,794 of record PJEM01016410.1, on the reverse strand, counting down.
GTCTAGACCTCCTATACTATGCTAATTAACAGTGATGAGAATAGACATCCCTGTCCTGTTCCTGGTCATAGAGGAAAATGTCTCAGGGTTTCCTCATTGACAATGATATTAGTTGTTTTTTTAATGTTCTTTATTATGTTAATGTATGTTCCCTCTCACCTTTCTTTGTTGAAAGCTTTTGTCAAGAATGGATGTTGTAGTTTGTCAAATGCTTCTTCTGCATCTATTGAAATGATCATAAGGTTCTTATTCTTCCTTTCAGTTAGTAATGTGGTGCATCCCGTGACTGATTTGCAAATATTGAACCACCATTGCATCTCAGGAATGATCTCACTTGATGGTGGTGATTCTCTTAACATACTGTTGGATTTGGCTGCTAGCATTTCTTTGAGATATTTAGCATGCATGCTCATCAGGGAGATTGGTCTGTAGTTTTGTTTGTTTGTTTCTTGGAGTATTTAGCTCCTTTTGGTCTCAGGTAAATATTAGGTTATAGAATGAATTTATAATTTTTCCTTCCATTTCTGTTTTTTGTAGTAGTTTGAGATAAATAGGTCTTAGCTCATCCTTAAGTGTTTGGTAGAACTCCCCTGGCAAGCCCAGTCATCTGACCCTGGACTTTAGTTTGTTTGGATATTTTGGACAAATAATTAAGTTTCTTTGCTGGTTATCGAACTGTTTAAGTTTTCTATTACTTCTTGTTTCCGTTGGTTTAATATTGACACATCTATGTTATTGTCACAAGTATACATCGGGTCTTTACAACATGTATGCTAAGATCTTCATTAAGTTCTGAAACTTTTTCTCAGGTTATAATATTATTATATTATTTTTACAATTATTTCCTATTTTGGAAACTCCAATTATACATTAACTGAATTCCCTGTTCTGATTCATTCACTTACATGTTAATTATTTTCACATCTTTATTTCTTTATCACGTTAGCTATTTTCTTGCTTTTCTTAATTACACATATTGATTAAATTAAATATATTGTAATTTATTTCAGCCAACTCTACTCTTCTGGGAGCATTGTAGTTTAGTCTGCATTTATTAGTTTGTATTTTGTCTTTTTCTTCATATTATTTCCTATGTTTCATCAACTTTTATCCACATCTTTCCTTTTTGTTGTTTTTGTTCAAAGTTAATGTTTTTTTTATTTTTGTTTATGTTTATAGATGTTTCTTTAATACAAGTCAATTTAGTTTTAGGGGCTTCTTTGTTTTTATTCGTTTGTTTGTTCAATTGCTTTTTACAGTGTTCCATTTCAAATTTGCCAGGAAGAATTTAATCCATTTTAATTTTTTTTCCTTTTAAATAGACTTTAGATTTTATGGCCATTTACATTCAGAGCAATATTAAGCAGAAAATACAGTGTTCCCATATACTGCTTACCCTATACATGCAGTTTTCTCCACTGTCAGCATGTCCCACTAGATCGGCACATGTTTTTACAATTTATGCACCTACACTGACATGTCTTATCACCCAAAGTCCATAGTTTACATTAGGGTTTACTTATGATAGGCATTCTATGGTTTGGAGAAATGTGTAATATGTATTATTTAGTATTGAGTAAAACAAAATTAAGATTCCTCCATATCTTTTTTATTTGATATCTCATTTCTTTTAATATTGAATAATTCTCTGTTGCCTGGTGTACTACAGTTTATTTATCAATTTACCTACTGAAGGATATCTTGGTTGCTACCAAATTTTGGTAATAATAAATAAAGCTGCTATAAACATCTTTGTGCAGTTTTCTACGTGTTCATAAGTTTTCAACTCATTTCAGTAAATATTGAGGAGGACAATAGCTGGATTATATGGTAAGAGTGTGTTTAGCTTTGTACAAAAGAGCCAAATGTCTTCCAAAGTGGCTGTACCATTTTGCATTCCCATCAACAAAGAGTAAGTGTTCCTACTGCTCCACAACCTTACCATCATTTGGTATTGTCAGTGTTTTATTTTATTTGTTAAGTTTACTTGTTTATTTTGAGAGAAAGAGAGACAGAGAAAAAGAAAGGAAGACAGGGAGAGAGAGAGAGAAAACTATCAGTGCAGAGCCCAATACCGGGCTCAAACTCACGAACCTCAAGATCACGACCTGGTCTGAAGTCAGACACTTAACCAATTGAGCCACCCAGGCGCCCTTGTCAGTGTTTTAGATTTTGGCAATTCCAATATGTGTGTAGGGGTATTTTGCTCTTGTTTTAATTTGCATCCCCCCAATGATATGTGATGTTGAACATCTCTTCGTATGCTTATTTGACAGCTACATGTATTTTTCGATGAGAAATTTATTCATGTTTTTGCCCATTTTTAGCAGTATATATTTCAGTCAACAGTTCTTTATCAGATATGTCTTTTGTAAATATTTTCTACTCGTATCATATAAAAAATGCAAGCGGTCCCAAAAGCAAGTACAATTTTATTGCTAGCATTACATATCAAATAAACATTTATCTATACTCTTAGGAAAACTTTCAGTTTGACAACTGTCTGCCTTAGAGAATGTATGACTATCTTATTTCTTAAAGTATAAATAAATGGATTTAACAAAGGTGTCACTATTGTACTCAAAATGGTGCCTAATTTGTTGAAAGATAAGACATTGTTCTTCTAAGAACATAGAGAAATTCTCTGGCATAGAGAAAAATGGAAACACCATAAAATATAGTGACAACAATCATGTGAGAAGCACAAGTGGAGAAAGCCTTCCACTGTCCCTGGGAAGAGGGCATCCTGACAATGGTAAACACAATGAAGATATAAGGAGTCAGGGTAAAGAAAAGAGAGGTTAGAAGGAGAATTGCAGAACAAATAAAATGAATTATCTCCACCATATAGAGATCACCACACACCAGTTTCAACATGGGAGCAGTGTCACAGAAAAAGTGGTCTATAACATTGGTACCGCAGAATGGTAATTGTATGGTTACAATGGAAGGCAGTAGAATATACACTAACCCTCCCACCCAAGAGCCATGATCATCTTCAGGCAGACCTGGGTTCTCATGACGGTGGGGTATCTGAGAGGAATACAGATGGCAACATAGCGGTCAAATGACATAATTGCCAGGATAAAAAACTCAATTGTCCCAAAGAGAAAATAAAAGAAAGATTGGGTGATACAGCCTCCAAAGGATATGGTATTTATTTGTGAAATTGTAATGGCCAACATCTTAGGTGTCACAGAAGAAGTGAGCATGATTTCCAGAAGGGAGAGGTTTGCGAGGAACAAATACATGGGTGACTGAAGTTGGTTACAACTCCACACAAGTAGGATGATAGTGGCATTACTTAACACTGTCAGCACGTACACAATCAGGAATGTGAAGAAGAGCAAGATCTTCACATCCTAGGTAGTGTGAAAACTGAGAAGGATGAATTCTGTCACGATTGCGGTTTCATTGTTAAAGGCCATCCTCCCAAAAAAGCATTATCTGCAGAAAAAGAAAATCAAATTGCCTCCTGGCCATTATCTTTCCAGGTTTAGCACTATTTTTAACACCAATAATTGGTATTAACACAAGTTTGCCACACGTTAGAAAACTGCTAATTATACCCCTTTTATATACATCTCACACATGGCTTAAACCACCTTTCATACATGGCAAATTATACATTTTGCTTCCATGATTGTCACTGAGGTCCAGTGTTAAGCTTTATCTACAGTTTCTGTGAATTATTTCATCTCCTGTCAAGGTTTCAAGTTCTAGCCAAATACCTCCACCAAACTCATCTCCTATTTTAATCTCTAGGGGTCTAATCCTGTGGTTCAATCTCTCTCAATCACCTGATTTTTTATATTTAAATGAGCAATGTGTTTTGACTAGCTTGCCTCATTAATTTTTTTTTGCATTTATTTATCTTCTTTTCCTTGTGTATATTTCATCATAACCTCAATTTCTTTTGATACACATATTTAATCATTTTTTTAGGTTAAATCTTAACTTTTACATTCTAGCAACAATCCATTATTAATAAATCTTCTCCAGAAATGCTTACCAACCTTAATATAGTCTGTTCTTCTTTATTGAATAATCTTTAGAAAACAATACAATCATCTTTCAAAAATCTTAATGTCTTACAAATTATCTTCAAAAACCAGATTCTCCACAAATCGTTTGCTAAAATATGACTGCCAAAGTTATTCTTTAGTAGACACAAGTAAGGAATCGTCAGATAGAAATGATTCTATTGTGCCCTATTTTTTGTAGATGATTCTGCTTACCTGCACGCCCACGGGCAAATCCTGGTGATAGCAGATTGATGCAGGAACAGAGTGATCTGACCCAATGAAAGATCAGATTGATTGAGTCTCTAAACCTGAGGAATGAATCCAGCCTCACTCATTCTAGCCAAAAGGAACCACATCTGTCTCCTGTTATTGGGGTCCTCACAGAATCCTGGTCTTGCTGACCGTGCAGCCTTCTTTCTGACTATTCAGGACATAATATATAGACAATTGTGTTTACTATTATTTTGATTAAATTATACACTTTGCCATTGTATGTTAAGCTTATCTGTAACTATGAGAAAAGTTTCCTACCATTTATTAACACTCCAGGGGAAGCGCCTGGGTGGCTCAGTTGGTTAAGCGTCTGGCTTCGGCTCAAGTCATGATCTCATGGTTTGTGGTTTCGAGCCCCGTGTGGGTCTTTGTGCTGACAGCAGCTCAGAGCCTGGAGCCTGCTTCAGATTCTGTGTCCCTCTCTCTCTGACCCTCTCCTACTTGTGCTGTCTCTCAAAAATAAATTAAAAATATTTTTTAAAAACCACTCAAAGGGGATATCAGAAAATCGTTCTCAGGATCTGGTTCTGACATGCTTTTCTGGGAGGGGGGTGGATATCTACAATCAAGTTCAGTCTTTAATTCTGTGTCTGAGGCAAGTCATCATACATTATTTTCCAAAGACTGTTGGGTCTTCCAGAATCCACTCTTTAGTATATGCTTTGTCTGCTGTCTTAATTTCTTTATCTTTCTCAAACAAGACCACAAAACCCTTTAAGCCTCAGGCAATTATTTCTGTATGTTTGGATACTTTTCTGACAATCCTACTCAAAATTATTTTTGTGAATTCCAAAAGTTTTTATATATCTGTATTACTGGAATGAATACATGACTTTAATTTTTTACTATAATGTCTTTAATTTCTATATTCCAGCATATGCCACTTTCCTGCGTCTATGTAATAAAAAACAATTGATATTATTAGCAATCACACAGTTTATGTGATGGTTAAAATCAATGTTCGTGTTGTTTTTTGTGAATGATTTCTTGGAAACTGACATTTCCAAAAATAAAATAAATTCTCAAAAAATTTTTTGAATACTAGGAAATATTACTGAAGAACTGCAATAAACTGCAAAATTATTCAAAGTGACAAAGCTTTACTTATAATGGAGACTATTTAGATCAAATTTGAAAGTTAAATTAATAGTATCACTGAATGAAGTGTTATTTTGAAACAATATGTTAACTCCAAATCAAGATGGCTTCAGATAATATCTTGTGTGGTATAAAGCCTGGGGTTAATTCTGTCTGGTTTGATGGATTCCTGAGTTTCTCCAGTGTCATTAGATTAGATAAATTGAGGCTGTCGATTTAATTATATTATTTCAAACGCTGCTTATAGATTGCTACTACAAACTACTTCACTTTCTCTTATTTTCTTAATAGTAGAGAGAAGCAATTAATTTTTTAAATATTTTTTAAAAACTGAAAATAAATAAAATATGTTTTAGTAAATAGATGACCAAAACTAGATGTCTCTATATAGCTAAGTGCTATCTAACCATGTATCTAAATCTGTATCTTCTATTAAATAGGATTCCTTGCATAAAATACACAATAGATATTTCAGAGATCATGAATCGTTAAGAAAATGCACAAAAGATGCTTTTTAATAATCCTAGCAATTTTAATACTCTTAAAATTCAATAGCATTGATTTTTAAAAATCTCATTCATAAGGTTATGGTGTTGATTTATGGAATCAACCTAAAACCTTACATGATTCATTCAAGAAATCCTGTGCTTTTTTCCTCAAGTTTAAAGTATGATTTATTATTTCTAAATTATCATAATATTTCTTCTCTAAATGGGAAATAGAATTATCTAACTGAAGCAGAATGAAAAACTTAATAAAATTAGTATTCCAAATGTCATCAAGCCATGTAATAAATTAATGATTTAGTTAGCTAAGCTTTATTTGTTCAGGTCTGCTTTTTAACTTTTAATATACAATTTCATGTTTTTGCATTTTTCTTTTTGTTGCTGTGGTTTTGGACAGTAGGCCCACACTTAAACCTATGTATACAGTTTACACTTACCCGTTCTTTTCACAAGATCCACACATCTGAGTGAAGAACATACATGGAAAACAGAAGGTTGAATTTGCCTGTGTTTTCCAATACTAATATATAGAATTGTAGGGTGAAAAGTCTTCTGGAAATTTTGTACCCATTTTTTTGAAGTTACATATCCTTTGATATTTCTTGATTAATTACACTTGGCTTATCATGAAACTTTGAAGAAAAATAATTCAGTGAAAGTATCACTTCTCTCATAACAAAATTAAAGGCTAACTCCTCTCATGAGGATCAAAACTCTCACAGACCTTCCCTTTGTCTGCTTCCCATCTACCAAAACATTATTTTGCTTTCCATACACAGAAATAAAAATTAGGATTATTTTGCCATGATCAATATGCTATAGGAAAATCAAAGTAAATATGAAAAACAAAGAGTGTTGGTACAGACTTGGAACATGTATGTGTCTTTGGTAAGAAAACGACAAAAAATAACTAAGTCCATTATAACATGAAAGGAGCTAAGTAGAGATTGCAAATAAATTCTTCCCTCAGTTGAAAAACACAACGATACACATTTTTAAATTGAGTTTAATTTTTCATTAATAGACATTTACTTTTCAGAAACAGACAATAATGCTTATTAAATATGATCAACTTTATATTCTGTAAAGATGCGTGATGTAGATTGTGTGTGTGTGTGTGCGTGTGTGTGTGTGTGTGTGTGTGTGCACATAGTTGCTTTCTCAGTACAGAACTAACATCCATTTAGAGTACACCATCATTCCCGTGGTGATTCTCTTCTAGTTCTTAAATATTAAGTGTGCTTTCCAAATATGTTGATAAGTTGATCATTCTTATTAGATATACGGACATTTCTGGGGAGGCTAATAGAATAATCTTACCATCTTGGTGGTCTAAGGTGAAGAGAAGGTAGAAATAAGGGGGTGCATTTTTTTGAGAATATATTATCATTGGATAAATAAGAAGTCTGAATTTATTTCAGGAGCTCTTGGGGAGAACTCCTGTGAAACTGAGAGAATCCTCAGGGAATAAACTAGGGCTATTAATAGGATCAAAGTAATTATCTAGAAAAAAAGTTTAATTAAATTTTGGGAACTTTTAGTTTTTCCACAATATAACTAACAATTTTGTTTCTTTATGGATTTATTTTTTGACATATATGCTTTCACATTTCTATAAAATTTGAAAGTATAATTTTAACATAGATTTTCATTCAGAATGTTTCACCAAAGAATTTCCATAAATTCTTCTTGAAAAATAATTCTACTATCAGCTGTTCATTCTTGTTAGAAAACACTTAGGAAATAAAAGTACCATTTTTGCCATTAAAATTATTAAATATTTTTTAATTTTAATAGTTCATTGTCAAATTGGTTTCCATGTAACACCCAGTGCTTCTCCCCACAAGTGCCCCCCTCCATGACCATCACTCCCTTCCCTCCCTCCCCCTCCCCCTTCAGTCCTCGGTTCGTTTTCAGTATTCAATAGTCTCTCATGATTTGTGTTCCTCTCTCTCCCCAGCTCTCTTCCCTCCTTCCCCTCCCCATGGTGCTCTGTTAGGGCTCTCCTGTTAGATCTATGAGTGCAAACATATGGCATCTGTCCTTCTCTGCACTTCCAAAATATGCACATATCTCTTTACAATAATTATATTAAAAACTTCAGATTTGCAGTTGGCCATCTCTTACCTCTTCCTGGCTTGTATAATTTGGTAAATGGAAATTAGTCTGGCATTCATTAAAATACATGTTTTGTTAATGATACACCTACTGTATACAAATACTAAATGGGACTTTTCAGCCAATTCCACCTCCATTATAACACTGTATTCTGCAGTCAGTTTCCTGGAAGGAGAAGGTTCCTGCCCCATTTTCCACTGTTGAGAAAATCCCTGGCCTTACCTAAGCACTAGTCTTTGTCTCCAAATTACAATTAGGTGGAAGTGTCCTTGCTTTGAACAAGACAAAATCAGCAGTACAGAGAGGGGCAGAAAAATCCCCCAATATATCCAAGACAAACAATTTAAAAGTGAATTACCTTGAATATTTTTTGTAAGTGGTAAAAATGGATCAGGGGTTTCTGCTGATAGGTACAAAATTGTGTGATATGAGAAGAAATAATCTCCCCAACAGTGAAAATGTCCAGTAAATGCATCTTGATGATCAAAAAATGCTTCATTACTTCAAAGAAATACAGAAATAAAGTATGTGAGGTAGCATAATAAGAAGGAATGGCCACTGTTTTTAATTGTTGAATTTTTAAAAACATTAATTATGATTTAAAAATTACTACGTATGTTCTTACTATTTACTTTAATACTTCAAAGTTTGTGTTGATCTTGTAAATTTGTACCTAGGTGTGTCATTCAAATTGGGAATTTATTTTGGTAAGCAACAAAACAAAGTTGGAATGTAAATCATAAACTGTTTTTGTAAACTACAGATTATAACACTAGTAGTTACATAGCTTCAATGAGTTTATTGGAGGACATGTTTTCTATTTCTTACTCATTTGATGTTTGAATATCAACAGTAATTGTGACCTTATATATAACAAAATCCTGGAATGCTGGGTCTATATGACTTCATGGTACAGAGGTCTTTTGTAAAACACCCTACTGAAGTGGGTGGCAAGATGGTGGAAAGTAGGGAACACTGCTCCCTCCCCAAGCCTGCAACCACCAAACTGAGAAGAATTAAAAGCCACAACTTTCTGATCTCCAGGAATGGAGGTGTGCGCACTGAGCCCTTATTGATAACAGCCTCATGGATGCCTGAGTGAGTGCAAACTGGGACTGGAGACTTTGGGGAGGTCAAAGCGGAGCTGGGAAAGAGAGTGCCCAGAAACTTGTGGCCGGGCAGCAGAGAGCTGTGTGTCCAGAGGCGCACAGCAACATGCAGGGCAGCACAGAACCGTGGAGGGCCAGGTGAGAAATGACTGTGCAGTGCAATGCATTGGACAGCGGTGCAGAGCAGCGCAGAGCCTAGGGGAAGAGAAGTAGAGGCTGAACTGCTCATAGCATGATCGCTGGAGAGAGGAGACCTCAGCCTGAGGTGGAGAGACAAACTCTTATGGGTAGCCACTGGGTATGGGGAGAGAAACCCGTTCCCCTCAGCAGGCTTGTTCTCCTATGGGCCTGGCAGCCCTCTGCCCTCAGGTGGAGTCAAGGAAAGGCTGGCTTTCCTATCCCCTGCACAGTCCTGGACAGAAAGCCGCCTGGCTGTCAGAGGTTATTTTAATGGTGGCGGAAGCACTAAAGTGAATGGAGTAGGATTTGAAGGCCTGGCAGAACTTAGAAAACCAAGACAATTTGGTCTGCCCATGGCACGGGAAGTTAGACTCAAGAGGGTGGCTGGCAATGCGCGATCTGAGGGGGACTGGCTGTGCCGCCATTCTTCTACCACATCCATTAAGGCTGGGCCTCAGAGACCACATCCTGAGACCTAACCTACCTACATTGAAAGATGCCCATCTTGCTGGAGAGCTAGAGTCTTCTTTTCATGCTATTTTTAATTTTTTCAATTTTTTTCTTTTCTTATTATTTTTATTTTTTAATTTTTATAATTTTTCCTTTGTTTTCTCTTTTCTCTTTTCCTATTTCCTCCTTTTCTCCCTTATCCCCCTAGAATCTGAGAAAGACTAATATTTATGCACTGCTGTGATTAGATCAACTCTTACCATATAGATGTTTTCCACTTATCTCATTCTTATCTCTCCCCTCCTCAAGTTTTATGCTCTCAGACTGTCTTTTATCATTGGCTATCTCTGTCCCCCCAGCGTTTATTTTTTCTCTTTCCTGTCCTTTCTTTTCTTTCCCTCTCCCTTTTTCCCATTCCCCTTTGGTTTGCTTGTTTACTGGATCTGTCAGTGCATTTGCATGCTTGTGTTACCTGTGTGTTTGTCAGTTTTCCTTCTCAGGGCTTCCTCAAGAAACAAGCCAAAGCACACATAATGGCAAGTCCCAAATATCACTGAGTAAGGAAATATATTAACTAGAGGCACAACAAGAGAAACCGAGAGACACCATTAAAAGAACATCTCCTGAAATGACAGACCCTGGACAGTCAATGAGCCTCCTTTAACAGAGCAATGCTAACAAGTGCACAGTGCAGAATGAGCTTTTACAACTGACAAGAGACAGAAAGCTAGCCAAAACGATGAAATGAAAGAGCTCTACTCTAGAGAAATTCCAAGAAGAAATCATGGCGACAGAACTGCTCAAAACAGACACAAGCAACATAACTGAACAAGAATTTAGAACAATTATCATAAAATTAATCACTGGGATTGAAAAAAGCATAGAATCTGTCATAGAAGATATTGATACAAAGACTAGGAACCTTCAAAACAGCTGTGACGAGTTAAAAAAGGCTATAAATGAGGTGAATAATAAGATGAAGGCTGCCAATGCACAGATTGAAGAAGCAGAGAGGAGAATAGGTGAATTAGAAGACAGTTATAGCAAAAGAGGAAGCCAAAAAAAAGAGAGAGGAATTGATACAGGAGCACGAAAGGAGAATCAGAGACCTGAATGATACAATCAAATGGAACAACAACCGTATCATAGGAATTCCTGAAGAGGAAGAAAGAGAAAAAGGTCCCGAAGGGTTGCTGGATCAAATTATGAACAAAAATTTCTCCAATCTGGGGAAAGAGAAAGACACTGAAATTCAAGAAGCAAATCAAACTCCCATAGAATATAACCTAAACCAAACTTCAGCAGGACATATCATAGTGAAACTGGCAAAATATAAGGATAAAAAGAGAATTCTGAAAGCAGGTAGGGATAAAAGGGGCATAACATATAAAGGGAAACCTATCAGAGTGGTTACAGACCTATCTACTGAAATTTGGCAGGCCAGAAAGGAATGGCAGGAAATCTTCAATGTGATGAACAGAAAAAAATATGCAACCAAGAATCCTTTATCCAGGGAGCCTGTCATTCAAAATAGAAAGAGATAAAGGTTTTCCCAAATAAACAAAACTTGAGAGAATTCATCACCACCAAACCAGCCCCACAGAAATCCTAAGAGGGACTTTTTGAGAGAAAGGTAACAAGGAATATAAGACACTAGAGACACCACTACAAACATGAACTCTACAGAGAACACAATGAATCTAAACCCACATTTTTCAATAATAACACTGAAAGTAAATGGACTGAATGCTCCAATCAAATGACACAGAGTAGCAGAATGGATAAAAAACCCAAAAGCCATCTATTTTCTATCAACAAGAGACTCACCTTAGACCTGAAGATTGGATGCCAAAAGAAAGCTGGATTAGCCATACTTATATCAGACAAACTGGACTTTAAAGTAAACTGAACATGCTGATAGTACTGTCTCTAGATAGGAAATAAAGAGCATTTAACCTGGCACAGAGAGAAAAACTCTGTCTCCATATATAACTGCTGGGCAACGCGAATCCCAAACCCCGGTAGCACAAGCGAAAAACAGCCTCCACCCCTGTGAGATTATGGAAGGGAGTTGGCAGCAGCAGAAGATGTGGTGGTGGCGGTGGGAGCATGCACCTCATTTCCAGCAGTGCATCTCCCCACCTGCAGCGGCAGCGCTAATCCCCGCCAGCGCCCAGAGAAACTTCTACCTCCCCCTATGAGATCCCAGCTAAGAAGTCAGCCACCAAAGTGAGTAGGTCTCATCTGTGGTGCATAAAAGTGCATGGACTAGGATTTTGAAGTGAGGCGGGCCTGGAAAACACAGCTTGGCTCAGCCTAGGCACAAGGAGATTGACTCATAAGAATGCCTGCAGCACTTAGTTCCAGCAGATCTTGGGGTGATGCCATTCTACTCTCCACAATCACCAAGGGGGGGGGGCACCTAGAGCACCCTGACACCTACATGCCCTAAACCATGCTTATCCACTAGAGGGAGCTGCGGCTTTTTTGTTCTTTTTATTATTATTACCTTTTTTACTCTTTTTTATTTTTAAAAAATTTTTACTCTTTATTTTCTTTTTTCCTTTCTCCCTCTTTTTTTCTCTTGCCATCCAGATATATTCTCTTTTATCTCATCCTTATATTTCCCCTCAACTTGTTATACACCTTTAGACTGTCCATTGTCCTTTGTCGTCTCTGTCCCCCTTTACGTTTTTCATCTCTTCTTCACTTTCCTCTCCCTTCCTTTTCTTTTCTTCTTTTCCCCCTTTTAATTTGTTTGTTTGTTTCTTTGTTTGATTGTCTGTGCGTTTGCATGCTTCTGTACCCTGTGTGTTTGTATGTCTGTTTTCCTTTACAGGGCTACCCCAAGAAATAAGCCAAAGTATGCAAGACAGAGAGTCCCAAATATCGCTCGGTAGAGAAATAAAATGATCAAAGGCACAACAAGAGCAACTGAGAGACACCATTAAAAGAACATTTCCTGAAACGACAGGCCCTGGACAGTCAATAAGCCTCCTTTAACAGTACAATACTAATAGATGCACAGTGCACAATGAGATTTAAAACTGACAAGAGACAGAAAACCAACCAAATGACAAAACAAAAGAACTCTCCCGAAAGAACAACAGGAAGGAGTCACAGTCACAGAACTGCTCAAAACAGATCTAAACAACATAACTGAACAAGGATTTAGAACAATTGTCTTAAAATTAATGGCTGGGCTTCAAGAAAGCATCAGAGAAGCTACTGATACAATGACTAGGGACTTTCCAAATAGACGTGACGAGTTAAAAAAAAAAAAAGGCTCTAAATAAGGTGAATAATAAAATGGAGGCTGCCCCTCAAGGATTGAATCACCTCAGGGAAGAATAGGTGAATTAGAAGACACAGTTATAGCAAAAGAGGAAGCTGATCCATGAGCAGGAAAGGAGAATTTGAGACCTGAGTGATACAATTAAAATGGAACAAAATCCACATCAGAGGACTTCCTAAAGAGGAAGAAAGAAGGAGAGTCCTAAGGGATACTAGACCAAATTGTAACTGAGAAATTCCTGAATCTGGGGAAAGAAATAGACATTCAAATTCTAGAGGCACAAAAAACCCCCTTAAGATATAATTTGAATTGACCTTTGGCATGACATATCATAGAGAAATTGGCAAAATATAAAGACAAAGAGAGAATTCTGAAAGCAGCTAGGGAGAAAAGGGGCCTCACATACAAAGGAAAACCTATCAAAGTGGTTACAGACCTATCTAATGAAATTTGGCAGACCAGGAAGAAATGGCAGGAAATCTTCAATGTGATGAACAGAAAAAGCATGCAGCCCAGAATCCTTTATCCAGCAAGCCTGTCTTTCAAAATAGAAGGAGAGATAAAGGTGTTCCCAAATAAACAAAAATTGAGAGAATTCATGACTCCAAACCAGTCCTACAAAAAATCCTAAGAGGGACTCTATGAGAGAAATGTTGCAAAGAATACAAGGTGCCAGTGACACCACTATAAACATGAATTCTATGAAGAACACAATAAATCAAAACCCACATTTTCCAGTAATAACACTGAATGTAAATGGATTCAATGTTCCAACCAAACGACACAGGGTAGCAGTATAGACCAAAACCAAAATCCATCTATTTGCTGTCTATAACAGACTTACTTTAGACTTGAATGTCGACACCTTCAGATTGAAAGAAAAGGGATGGAGAAATATCTACCATGCAACTGGAAGCCAAAAGAAGGCGGGAGTAACCATACTTCTATCAAACAAACTGGACTTTAAACTAAAGGCAGTAACCAAAGATGAAAAAGGACATTATATATTAATTACAGGGTCTCTCCATCAGGAAGAGCTAACCATTATAAACATCTATGTGCCAAATTTGGAAGTGCCCAAATACATATAACAATTAATCACAGACAGGAACAATCTTATTGACAAAAATGTGCTAATTGCAGGGGACTTTAATACTCCACTGACAACAATGAATAGGTCAACAAGAGAGAAAATCACTAAAGAAACAATGGACCTGAATGACGCATTGGAATAGATGGAATTGATAGATATATTTAGAACTCTGCATCCTGAAGTAAGGATATTCACCTTCTTTTCGAGTGCACATGGCAAGATAGACCACATGCTGGGACATAAAGCAGCCCTCCATAAGTATAAACAAATAGAGATCATACCATGCACACTTTCAGATCACAATGCTATGACACTTGAAATTAGCCACAGGAAAATCTGGAAAGCCTCCAAAAATATGGAGGTTAAAAACCACCCTACTGAAGAATGATTGTACTAATCAGGCAAATAGAGAAGAAATTTAAAAATACATGGAAACAAATGAAAACGAAAATACAATCCAAATTCTCTGGACATAGCAAAGGCACTCCTAAAAGGAAAGCTTACTGCAATCCAGGCCTATTTCAACAACTAGAAAAAGTGCAAATTCAAAATCTAACAGACACGTCCTGGAACTAGAAGGGAAGCAGCAAGAGCATCCCAAACCCAGCAGAAGAAAAGAAATAATAAAGATCAGGGCAGAAATAAACAACACGGAATTAAAAAAAAACATGTTAGCAGATCATTGAAACCAAGAGTTGGTTCTTTAAAAAAATAAAAAATTGATAAACCTCTAGCAGACTCCTCAGAAAGAAAAGAGAGAGCACCCAGATAAACAAAATCATGAAGGAAAATGGATCTATTACCACCAATCCCTTAGAAATACAAGCAATCATCAGAGATTACTATGAAAAATTATATGCCAACAAACTGGACAACCTAGAAGAAATGGACAAATTCCTACACATATATGAACTACCAAAATTCAGATGAGAAGAGATAGAAAGCATGAATAGACTGATAACCAGTGAAGAAATCGAATCTGTTATCAAAATTTTCCCAGTGAATAAGAGCCCAGGGCCAGATAACTTCCTGGGGGAATTCTACCAGACATTTAAAGCAGAGCTAATACCCATTCTTCTCAAACTATTCCAAAAAGTAGAACTAGAATGAAAACTTCCACATTCATTCTACGAAGCCAGCATCACCCTGATACCCAAACCAGACAGAGACCCAGCAAAAAAAGAGAACTACAGACCAATATCTTTAATGAATACAGATGCAAAAATACTCAACAAGATATTGGCAAATCGAATTCAACAGCATATGAAAAATTATCCATCGTTATCAAGTGGGATTCATTCCTGAGTTACAGGACTGGCTCAATATTCACATATCCATCAATGTGATACATCACATTAACAAAAGAAAAGGTAAAAACCATATGATCCTGTCGATAGATGCAGAAAAAGCATTTGACAAAATACAGCACCCTTTCTTAATAAAAACCTTTGAGAAAGTCGGAATAGAAGGAACTTATCTAAACATTTTAAAAGCCATTTATGAAAAGCCCACAGCTAATATCATCCTCAATGGGGAAAAACTGGGAGCTTTCCCCCTGAGATCAGGAAGACGACAGGGGTGTCCACTCTCACCACAGTTGTTTAACATAGTGCTGGAAGTCCTAGCATCAGTAATTAGACAATGAAAGAAAATAAAAGGCATCCGAATGGGCAAAGAAGACGTCAAACTTTCACTTTTTGCAGATGACATGATACTTTACATGGAAAACTCGAGGAACTCCACCAGAAGCCTTCTAGAACTGATCAGTGAATTCAGTAAAGTTGCAGAGTACAAAATCAATGTACAGTAATTTGTTGCATTCCTATACACCAATAATGAAGCAGTGGAAAGAGAAATCAAGTATCTTATCCCATTCAGAATGTCACAAAAAAACATCAAATACCTAGGAGTAAAGCTAACCAAAGATGTAAAAGACCTATATGGTGAAAACTATAGGAAACTTAGGATAGAGACTGAAGAGGACACCAAGAAATGGGAAAACATTCCATGCTCATGGATCAGAAGAATAAACATTGTGAAAGTATCATTACTACCCAAAACAATCTACACATTCAATGCAATCCCCATCAAATTGCACCAGCGTTCTCAAAGCTAGAACAAATTAATCTAAAATTTGTTTGGAACCACATAAGACCCTGAATATCCAAAGTAATATTGAGGAAGAAAACCAAAATGGGAGGCATCACAATCCCAAACTTTAGCCTCTACTACAAAGCTGTCATTGTCAGGACAATATGGTATTGGCACAACAATAGACACATAGTCCAATGGAACAGAGTAGAGAACACAGAACTTGGCCCACAAATATATGGCCAATTGATTTTTGACAAAACAGGAAAGAGTATCCAATGGAAAAGCGACTGCCTCTTTAGCAGGTGGTGCTGGGAGAACTGGACAGCAACATGCAGAAGAATGAAACTAGACCACTTTCTTACACCATACAAGAAAATCAACTCAAAATCGCTGAAGCACCTGAATGTGAGACAGGAAACCATCAAAACCCTGGAGGAGAAAGTAGGAAAAAACCTCCTTGACCTCCACCACAGCAATTTCCTACTTGATACATCCCCAAAGCCAAGGGAAATGAAAGCAAAACTGAACTCTTGGGACTTCATCAAGATAAAAAGCTTCTGCAAGTCAAAGGAAACAATCAAGAAAACTAATAGGCAACCAACGAAATGGGAAAAGATAGTTGCAAATGACATCAGATAAAGGTCTAGTATCTAAAATCTACAAGGAACTCACCAAACTCTAGTGAAGAAATGGGCAGAAGATATAAACAGAGACTTCTCCAAAGAGGACATCCAGATGGCCTACAGACACATAAAATAATGCTCAACATCACTCATCATCAGGGAAATACAAATTAAAACCACACTGAGATACCACCTCATGCCAGTCAGAGTGGCTAAAATGAACAAATCAAGAGACTATAGATGCTGGCGAGGGTGTGGAGAGATGGGCACCCTCCTACACTGTTGGTGACAATGTAAACTGGTGCAGCCGCTCTGGAAAACAGTGTGGAGGTTCCTCAAAAAACTATCCATAGAACTCCCTTATGATCCAGCAATAGCATTGCTGGGGATTTACCCAAGAGAGACAGAACTGCTGATGCATAGGAGCACATGTACCCCAATGTTCATAGCAGCAATGTCAACAATAGCCAAAACATGGAAAGAGCCTAAATGTCCGTGACCTGATGAGTGGATCAAGAAGATATCGTGTATATACACAATGGAGTACTACATGGCAATGAGAAGGAATGAAATATGGCCATTTGTAGCAAGGTAGATGGACCTCGAGGGTGTCATGCTAAGTGAAATAAGTCAGGCAGAGAAGGATAGATACCATATGTTTGCACTCATAGATCTAACAGGAGAACAGGGGAAACCTAATGGAGGACCAGGGGGAGGGGAAGAGGGAAAGAGAGTTGGGGAAAGAGAGGGACACAAAACCTGAGAGACTATTGAATACTGAAAACGAACCAAGGGTTGAATGGGGAGGGGGCGAGGGAAGGGAAGTTTTGGTAATGGAGGAGGGCACTTGTGGGGAAGAGCACTGGGTGTTAAATGGAAACCAATTTGAGAATAAACTATTAAAAATCAATAAAAAGAAAAAAGAAAAAA
>PJEM01016409.1:0-25916 GCA_004023845.1 Helogale parvula | reverse complement strand
GGTGCCCATCTCTCCACACCCTCTCCAACATCTATAGTCTCTTGATTTGTTCATTTTAGCCACTCTGACTGGTGTGAGGTGGTATCTCAGTGTGGTTTTGATTTGTGTTTCCCTGATGATGAGTGATGTTGAGCATCGTTTTATGTGTCTGTAGGCCATCTGGATGTCCTCTTTGGAGAAGTGTCTGTTCATGTCTTCTTCCCATTTCTTCACTGAATTATTTGTTTTATGATTGTGAAGTTTGGTGAGTTCCTTGTACATTTTCGATATTAGCCCTTTATCTGATATGTCATTTGCAACTATCTTTTCCCATTCTGTCGGTTGCCTATTAGTTTTCTTGATTGCTTCCTTTGCCTTGCAGAAGCTTTTAATCTTGATGAAGTCCCAAGGGTTCAGTTTTGCTTTAATTTCCCTTGCCTTTGAGGATGTGTCGAGTAGGAGATTGCTGCGGTGGAGGTCTAGAAGGTTTTTCCCTACTTTCTCCTCGAGGGTTTTGATGGTTTCCTGTCTCACATTCAAGTCCTTCAGCCATTTTGATTTTATTTTTGTGTATGGTGTTAGAGAGTGGTCTAATTTCATTCTTCTACATGTTGCTGTCCAGTTCTCCCAGCACCATCTGCTAAAGAGGCAGTCTTTTTTCCATCGGATACTCTTTCCTGCTTTGTCAAAAATTAATTGGCCATACATTTGTGGGCCCAGTTCTGGGTTCTCTATTCTATTCCATTGGACTATGTGTCTGTTTTTGTGCCAATACCATACTGTCTTGATGATGACAGCTTTGTAGTAGAGGCTAAAGTCTGGGATTGTGATGCCTCCCGTTTTGGTTTTCTTCTTCAATATAATTTTGGCTATTCGGGATCTTTTGTAGTTCCATACGAATTTGAGGATAGTTTGTTCTAGCTTTGAGAAGAATGTTGGTGCAATTTTGATGGGGATTGCATTGAATGTGTAGATTGCTTTGGGTAGTAATGACATTTTCACAATGTTTATTCTTCCGATCCATGAACAGGGAATGTTTTTCCATTTCGTGGTGTCTTCTTCAATCTCTTTCATAAGTTTTCTATAGTTTTCATCATATAGGTCTTTTACATCCTTGGTTAGGTTTACTCCTAGGTATTTGATGGGTTTTCGTGCAATCGTGAATGGGATCAGTTTCTTAATTTCTCTTTCGGCTGCTTCATTTTTGGTGTATAGGAATGCAAATGATTTCTGTACATTGATTTTGTACCCTGCAACTTTACTGAATTCATTGATCAATTCTAGAAGGCTTTTGGTGGAGTTGATTGGGTTTTCCATGTAGAGAGAGTATCATGTCATCTGCAAAAAGTGAAAGTTTGACTTCTTCCTTGCCAATTCTGATGCCTCTTATTTCTTTTTGTTGTCTGATTGCTGATGCTAGAACTTCCAGCACTATGTTGAACAACAGTGGTGAGAGTTTGCGCCCCTTTCGTGTTCCTGATCTCAGGGGGAAAGTTCTCAGTTTTTCCCCATTGAGGATTATATTAGCTGTGGATTTTTCATAGACTGTTCTTATAATGTTTAGGTAAGTTCTTTCTATTCCTATTTTCTCAAGGTTTTTTATTAAGAAAGGGTGCTGTATTTTGTCAAATGCTTTTTCTGCATCTATCGACAGGATCATATGGTTTTTATCCTTTCTTTTGTTAATATGATGGATCACATTGATGGATTTGCTGATATTGAACCATCCCTGTAACCCAGGAATGGTGTGTTAGCTAACTTTAATTTAAAGTAAAAGAATAATAAAGTACTTAGTAATCTATCCCTCAAAAGAAAAAGAATATAATAAAACCAATGAAATATACAATAATTTCAGAATTAAAATTGAGTTGAGAGAGAGGAAAAGAAAATTTGGGTAACAAAGATTTCTTTCTTAAACTAGTAAATATGTTTTCAAACGTTGCCTATGATTAGTAATTCACACTTAAAGTAATCCTGGCTTGAGTCGAGTAGAAGTTGGTATGAATTGCCACAAATTAGCCTAAATGCTTTTATGGACAGCATTTTTTTATGCAATTTTGCCAACTTGAAAACTTTTACTAGTTAATTACCTGAATGCCTAAATATCTTTCTGAAATTTTGGAGAAAAACTCTAACCCCAAGTATTCTAATTATTCTCTAAGCTTAATTACTGGGATTTAAAGCTTCATTTTGAGATGCATTGATGGAAACATTTAATTAATTTTTAAAGTCTGACCTTGACTATAGCAAAAGAACTCTGGCCTAAAGGTAGAAATAGTGTCAACCACAGTGGCCTTGACTTGTCCTTGGTAAGTTGGGTCTTTAAAGGCAATCTTCACAATGAACTGCTATTCTTTGAGTTAAACTATACATATTTTCTTTTAATTAGAAATTGTAATGATTACACAATGTTGGCACTTTAAAAAATATTTGTGGGCAACATTGATGTATTTCTGCATGGACTGGAGGAGAGTCCATTGTTCTGGTCTTTAGTGAATTTCTGACCTGTGATTCGCCTGGAGCCTGTCTTCAGGAATCTCTGACTTCTGAAGGTGGGTCCTTTACCTGCCCCTCTGGGTTCCTCAGATTCTTCCCAGCCTTGGGCACAGAGCATGCTGGAAGCAAGAAGGCACAGGCTCAGTGCTGCTCATCTCAGTCTGGCCGGGCTCTGGACTTTTTCTTAGTTTTAGCGACAGAGTCTTTGACATCTCTCCTGAGCGATGATCCAGTTCTTTCTCCAGCGTCAGGGTTTTGTCCTGTGTCATCTAACACATTCCCCTCCCAGGAATCAGGCCACAGCTCCTAAGCCCTGAGGCTGGTCCTGCCCCATCTCCAACACAGACCTGTTGCCCCTCATCCCTGGTCCTCTGTGTCCTGCTGTCTGATTGGGACCTTCGCCATGGCCTTCGTGGTTGCATGATGTATCACTGGTGTTAGGTTTAGGCTGTTTCTCAAGTAGTCAAATACTAGTTACAGAAAAACAGTGAATTTTGTTAAAACTTATAATCTACCTTCTGCATGATTGAGAACTGGGCTGGATGCCACATGGATCCCAAACTAAACCCATGAAAGGTTTGGGGAGCCACACTGGAGAAGCAACATGGAAGCCAGCAAGCTGAAGGGTTCTGGAATTTGCCCATCAAGGTGGGGCCTCTGATCTTGGAAGTGTCACAGTGTGAGCCTATTTCCCTGCATAGGAACATTGAGAATACATGTCACACCTGCCTATTGGATCCAGCTGGGGTTTTCCTGTCTCTGGGATATGAGGTTCCCTATGTGAGCACTCCTCACACTTTCTGTTAAGGGATCTCTGGTCTGACATTCATAGAGTCCTATCTATGCTCAGGCGGGATGTGTTTTCTCATGGTCAAACAAACACAAACTCAGCCCCTTTATTCACTTCTGTGTTTAAAAAGTAAATTGCAGGGTGCTTGCGTGGCTCAGTCGGTTAAAAGCATAAGACTTCAGCTCAGGTCAGGATCTCATGGATTGTGGGTTTGAGCCCCATGTTAGGCTCTGTGATGACAGCTCAGAGCCTGGAGCCTGCTTTGAGTTCTGTCTCCTTCTGTCTCTGCCTGTCCCACATTTATACTCTCTCTCTCTTTGTGTCTCTGTCTCTTTCTCTTTCAGAAATAAGTAAACATTAAGGAAAATGTAGAAGGTAAATTACAGGAAGCATCACATGAGCACAGAAC
Organism: Helogale parvula; assembly: GCA_004023845.1. Lineage (NCBI taxonomy): Eukaryota > Metazoa > Chordata > Mammalia > Carnivora > Herpestidae > Helogale > Helogale parvula. The sequence continues at coordinate 22,242 of PJEM01016409.1, read as the reverse complement.
TTGCCATTGAGGGCTCTGTGGTGAGAGCTTTCTGCCATCTTGTTGGCTTCCTCTTTCTCTCATCCACTCTTTTTCATTCCTCTTGTTCCTTTTGCCAGAAGAGTACCAAACAACTCCTCCAGCTCACACAGAATCTCTTCTCTTATTAACCCCTTGATCCAACCAACATTCACATCCTGGTTGGAACAGTCCCATGTCAAAGACAGTTCAAGGTGTCCTTGAGAAGGCCAGTGATCTTCCAAAGAGCTCTTCTGTGAGTTGGTTTGTCTGCTCCACCATACATCTCTGTCCCTTCGTTGTCATCAACACGCTCTCTCAACTGAACACATTTACTTCTAAAAGTAGATTCCTATTTTTTTTTTAGCACATATGTGTGTCTCTGAGTGTGTGCTTGTTTATAGGCCCTGGTCCAGGTGATGTGGGTCTCAGCTATGTTAAAATGTAATTGGCAAGGGTCAAGACTTTCATCTTATATGTATCTTTCCACTTTTAAGAAACTTATCTGTATGAAATATTGGATACCCTAAAAATATTGAATAAATATATGTGTTGTCCAAGAGCAACAATAATAAGATGAAAACTCCACATTACCCACTGGCCAGCATAAATTCTAGGCCCTCCCCAGGACCTTTCACATCTGCTTTGAACCCTCTTGAGACCCCCTGCTCTTTGTCCTGGATAACCAGTCTCCTGTGATGTTTGTTATTCCCAAGCTGTCTTCTATCATTTTGCCAATTAAATCTGTAGCTACAGAACCTCCCAGTTCCATGTGGTTTGGCCATGGTGTTGTGGTGGTGTTCTGTGACTTGGCTTTTCTTCATTCCCATTACTTCCAAGAGATTTATCATGTTTGCACAGTTAACTAACTTTCTTCATCTTCACCACCACACAATATACCTTAATATTCCTGAATTTCATGTTCTCACACCAACTGGCATTTAGGTTGTTTACATTTGTGTGTGTGATTAAAGATAGTGTTGCTATGACCATGTCTGTCTACATGTCCTGGGGCAGAGGTTTCTCCAGGTCAGGGCTTCCCAGTCATGGAAATCATAGAAATGGGTACTATTTGTATGAGCCAGTGGGAAACAAATAAACCCACCTGTGATGGTCTTAAGAATGGAAACCTTCTCCAAGCATGGAGGAGATCAACATCTTGGTTTACTTGAGTCCTACTCCCAGGCCAGGGGTTGAGAGCCTGCACTCTGGGTGTAGAGCTGCTGGTTCATTGGGTATATGACTCTTCAGCTCTACTACAGTATTCAAAATGATTGTCCAACATCCCTTTGCAAATCTCAGGACTTTCATTACATTTGATTCATGTTTACACTATGAAAATACACATAAGGTGAGGTGTTTCTGTGACTTTGAAGAAGCAAGAAGGGACAAATATGATATGATAATTCCTTAGCTCCAACCCAATGCACCAGCCTTATAGGTAACACTATGCCCTATATGTCCACAAGACAAGTCCCCAGTCTTCCACACTTTGGTCATGACTCCATCCCTCATGTTTCCTTATTTCCCTTCTCTGCCTGGCAAATGCCTCTCCTTCCTTCAAGGTCCAGTTTAAATTTGTAGGCTCTCCCTTCTCCATCCTCTTCCCACAGCCTGGTTATGCATTTGCAGGCCCTGGAAGAGCTGTCTCCACTCCATTTTCTTAACGATGCACATAGTCCTGTGTGGCCCTTCCCGCCTTCCTGCCAGGCTCGGGTCTGGGGTAAGGGTGGGAGAAGGCGGACAGGACACTGAAGCAGCTAGAACCCCTTAGAAAGCCCGGCCTTGTTCATACTTAGACTAGAAGAGCATGGAAACAGAAATTCCATACTTAATAGTGAGTGCAATCATTCACTGTAGCTCACATGTCCAGATGAAAATGAAGTCCTCCAGGCAACTCAAGCTATTAACTCTTTCAGGGACTGCCTTACCTTTCCAAGGAGGTCAAAATGTTCTCGGGGAAGTCCACAGCCTGAGGAAGGTAATGGTAGCATCCTCTCTGGGATGCCCACATCCAACAGCAGGACAAGGCAATGGGTCAAGGTCCCAGCTATTTCTACTCAATTTCTATAGTAGAAATTTTTGCTTGATGATCCACTGTGCTAGGAGAACCTTCTGACAGTCTGTGCCACGATGTGATGGCTCCCCTTGCCCAATCCTGCTTCCTTCCTCTCTCTTTCCACAGGTGTCACTCCCCCTAAAACCTCTCATGGCCCATCTCAGTATCTACATCTGGGAAAGTCCAGTGTCAGAAGGCTGTCAGTTGACCACAGCCTTTGAGGCTCCCTGAAGTTTAGTAGCCCTGCCTGATATACCTCCCTGTCTGCTCCTAGAGTCGCAGAACATGTAGAATCTCCCCAAATGTACTGTATGGGACTTTCAATCTTCTAAAGTATGTGGCTTATTACTTGGGACCAAATTAGATGATGAAGAAAATGGGATTAATTTTCTAATCATTACTTTTACATCACCCATAATTCTCTTAATATTCTCCCATGATGTAGACATCCGTAGTTCTCAACTATACTCCACATTACACTCACCTTGACAGATTTTAGAAAACACCAATGCCCTTGTTCCACCTGGACAAATTAAATCATGTCTGTGCAGATGAAGGCCAGACCCAGGCATTTATAACATTAAATAGCCTCATAAGTGAGTCTAATGTGTAGCCTGATAGAAGGTCCATGACATCTACTTATGACCTATAGGGAGCCACTTTTTAATGTAGGGAAAGAAGAGCTTCTAGAGTAGAAGGATGGTTTTTGAACATGACATCCTCACCAGCATCAAGACAATGGGTCAAGGACAGTTAATGCTTTTGGTGGTCCAGGCACTGTGCTGAGCCCTTTCCATATAGGAGCTCACAGAGCTTAGAGAAGTTGACAGAGAGTCACCTCTTCTCAAGACTTGTCTATCACTGACCTTAATGTTAGCATCTTTGATGATGTGGACTGGAATCAACCGCCCTTAACAGAAGGTCAAAGAATCATCCTAGGTCACTTGTGTTAGATTCACCTAGAGTTCTATTTAACGATTTTGGTCCCCAAGCCCCATGACAAACCTCCTGAATCCCATGGTCAGGGGCTGGATCTGAAATTTCCACTTCAACAGTCTCACGGAGTAACCTTTATAGTCCTTGAAATTTGAGAACCAGTCTACTATCTCCTGTCATGTCTGCCTTTTCACATTTCTGTCCTTGTCCCCACCTCACTTCTGCTTCTCACCTCTCAGGTAACTTTCAGTTGAATGGACAGTAAAAGGGGAACATAGCAATTTAGGGGCAATTTGTATACTCTGAACACTCCAAATTGTCAAAATAAGTGATAAAATTGTTAATGTGATCATTCTTCTTCTATTCTTTAGTAATAACCAGGAGGATTAAAAGATCGAAGTCCAACCCTTAGCTTAATGATTGACATCTGAGGCACATCTTCAGCTGAAATCTTCAGGTATTCACTCCACCAGCCTTCACTGACAGCCTACCATGTGCTGCAAAAATAAAGGTATCATGGGCGAGAATAAGACTCAGTACTTGACCTTAAGGAAAGCTCATATCATACAAGAAAAGATAGTCATTTTCTAGTGATTCCATGCACTGTCTTAATTGAAGTAAGACTAACCTTCAATGAACACAGAGATTTGGGAGCTCTGTTCTGGCACAAGAGGGCCAGAAACACTACTGCCTCCCAGAGAAGAAGTGTGAGAACTGGCTCTTGGAAGACAAGGATATGGTTGCCTGGTGGAGAAAGTATGGAATGATCTTCCTGGGGGAAAACAGAGATCATGCAAAACATGTCGCATAGAAAAGCATGGGATGTTCTGGAAAGGGTGAGAAAAGTAAGGTAGCTACATTTGTGGTAGAGAGACAGGAGATAAAGGTAAAAGGAAAGAAGGGTCAGATTAGAATATTTATACTAACAACTGAATTTAAGATTTCAGGGGCATGGACAGGTTTGGACCAAAGGAAGAAAGGGCTCAGTTTTGAATATGGTGAATTCTGGTTGCACGTTGCTGGTCTGACAGTCAGCTGAAATTTTTTCTTTGAAGCTAAAGAGAAAGGTTTGGGTCAGTAATAAAGTCCTCAACTCAGTTTTGAAGGCATAGGGATGCATAAGATCATACCTGAAGAAAGCAGGAGGAAGCCCTACCAGAGAGCTTGGATAGTTTGTAATTAGTATAATGTGGCAATTCAGAAAAATGACATTTTGATTTTTTATTCCATCGAGTAGACAGCTCCTTTTTTTTTTCTTTTAAATTAGTGTACTGTAAAAGTGCTTACCATAGATTTTTCTCAGCCGTCCTGACTCACACTAATGGGACCAGATGCAGTGTAAATTTCACCAGTGGGGGACAAGGCTGATTTAGACTCTGTGTTCCCGCCTGGTGGCTGTCAGAAAAGGGCTGCCGACGCTGCCAGCTGGGTGGCTGTTTTGTAATTTAGATACGATAAATCTAAGGCAAGTAATCTCCCGTCAGAACCTTGAATTTCCTCCTTAGCAGAATAATTTTCAATCTAGCTGGAGTTACATTTAAGCTACAGAACGGGATGAGAACTTGGAAAGGACACTCCGAGGACTTGATTGTGCTCTTATTTTAAGTAGAATTTGGTTTCCATTCACAGAAAATGTAGTGGCAAATTTCTCTGGAGCTATCAGCTTAAGATTTTGCATACTTAAAGGAGCATTTGGTCTGGTGTGGTTTTCTGGAAGGCAGTAGAGGTTGTTGGGATAGAGGTAGGATCTCTCCTCCAGCTTTGGGTGTGGTGAGGACAGACAGAGGCAGGAGCCTGCTTAGTTTGGACAAAACCTGAACAGGGCTTATCATCTGCCAGCTGCCAGAAGCAAGGAAGTAATACCAGTGGGTCCTTACATGATGTGCCCTGCAAGCCAGACACTGTTCAAGCCCTCTGCACAGGGAAGCTCACCAAGTGGCCCCAACCTGTGAGCTGGACCCTGGGGGGAAGGAGACACGGAGTGTGACTGGCCTGCTTTTGGCCACGTGGCCTGTACGTGCTGGAGACAGGAATCTAACTTGGGCCATGGGGCCCCTGGGTCCACACCCTGAACCTTGTGCTCTGCTTGAGCACCTCCTGTGTGCCAGGCACCATCCCAGATGCCAGCAACCAAGACCGACTACATCTTCCAGGACCAGCGTCCCTGGAACTTATTTACAAGGGCGAGATGTGGGAATATAGTTTAAAATTATACTTCAGGGTAGAAGAATGTTGCATATAATGTGTGACTAAGATGCTTCAACTGGCTAACATATTCTTTTGAAGAAAAAAAATTAGCCATTAGCTGAATCTGCTAAACTGAGTTAATTAAAATTTCAGGCATACGGTAGCCAAAACCTGTTGTCTTTGAATCCCTCCTTTACTATATAAATGTACTACTGAGCTCCCAATGCCAAGACCAATGTAATTCACAGGTTCAATTACAACTTAAGAGCAAGAACTTTCATAATATGTTAGCTGTCTGCTACTTTGGGATAATGACTGGCTGAATTGATGAACTTACAGCATGATGTGTTGCTATGGCAACATGCTGCCCAGGAGTGGAAGAGGATATTTCATCATTACCTCACTGATAATACTTGGAAAGGCAATGGATGCAAATACAAAAGGCTTTCTTCTACTCCGCAGTAACTCTGGGTCAGTGAGATAAACGCTCAAAATATCTATTGGACACAGCTGCAAGGAATCAAATGGATTCCACACATAACCCATCCAGACCCTACACAATTCAAAATAAAGTAATCTAGCATTCCGGGTTAGCAGTCTTGGTGCCTACAGTAAATCTCTGTGCCTTGCCCAAAATGACCACTGTTAGCGGGGCTGTGTATTTCATGTGCACGTATAATTCCTTCACAATATTCAGTGCACAGAAAAAGCATAAATGTTCCCTTTACAACAAAAATAAGAGGAGAAAGAAAAAGGAAGAAAAGTTTTAAAAATGTTGATCTCTCATATATTGGTGGTGGGAATCTAAAAGGATACGGCCCTTGTGGATAATAATTTGGCAGTTTCTAGCATAACTAAACATACATTGGCCATTTGACCAGCTATTTCACCCCTGGGAATGTATTCCAAAGCAATGAAGTCTATTTCCGTATAATACATGCACAGAATTCTTCATACCAAATTCATCGGAAAGAGTCCGGAAAGAGCTGAAAAACTATGATAAATGTCCCTCCATAGGTGAATGATTGAGCCAACCACGGCTCCTTCATGCCAGGGAATATTACTCAGCAGCAGAAAGGAGTGAACTCCTGATACAGACAACGACTTGGATGGGTGTCGGGGGTATTATGCAGAGTGAAAAAGCCAATCTCCAAAGGTTCCATGCCATGTAATCGCATGCCAATAACATTCTCAAAACGACAACATCATAAGGAGGGAAGCTAGATAGTGGTTACCATCAGTTGGGGACGGTGGTAGAAAAGACGGTGACACCAAAGAGATCTTTATGGTGACAAAATGAGTCTGTATCTTGATTATGGTCGCGGTACACAAAATTGCACAAATGGTGATAATTCTATGCAACTACGCACGCACGTTGTGGCAGTGTCACTATTCTGGTGTTTATCTTGTACCATAATCCCGTGACACATGGCCATCGAAGAAGAACTCGACGAAAGGTACTTGAGACGGCGCGAGAGCCTCTTTCCAACTTTCCGTAAACGTAGAAGGATTTCAATGTAAAAACGTTCCAAAATAAACAAAAGCAAGCAGGCCTTACTCTCATGTTGGAAAGTTAGTCGGAATCATGTTTTTTCCTTGTTGCATTTCAGCATAGATGAGACAGAGCTATACAGCCAAAGCAAAGTAGCGACCCAAGAAAAGCTGTGACCTCTAGTTAAAATAAAACTCTACATAGCAAACAAAAATCAGAAAGACCCTTCTGTAATGGTCGTGATTGCTTTGTGGCCATGCATCAGCTTCTGAAACAATCAGACGATGATAGATGGAAGGAGATTGATCACAGGAGATTGGTCACTTTCCCACGGGGAAAATTGTCAACAGGTGGCGCCAGGTGGCCAGGTGAGGAGTTAAGAGCCTCCCCACCACATTCCCTGTCTGTATAACCACTAACCCCTAGTTGACCTTTGGGACTTTGGGTTGTCTTACCTGCAATAGAAGGTCTGGAACAGGGATTTTCAAACATTTTTAGAGATTGACACTTTTGGGTTTTTTTAATGTTTATTTTTGAGAGACAGAGAGGGAGAGAGAGAGGAGAAAGCATGAGCAGGGGAGGGGTCGGGAGAGAGGGAGACACAGAATCCAAAGCAGGCTCTAGGCTCTGAGCTGTCAGCACAGAGCCCGATGTGGGACTCAAACCACAGACAGTAAGATCAAGACCTGAACTGAAATCAGATGCTGAACCGACTGAGCCACCCAGGTGCCCCTAGAGATGGAATCTTTTATTCAAAAGAACTTTTAAGACCTGTTTCAATATGTGAAATGCACTCAGATGAAGCTTGCCTTGTGAATTGCTCAACAGTTTGATTGTGCGTACCTTGTTCTCTGGGGCAGCAAGGGGACATTTCTGTACATCTCCAAGGTCTAGCTCTCGGGTGACCAAAGACGAAGCTGCTGGCCACAAGGCTTGAGGGTACTGGAAATGTGGCTCATTTGACCTGAGGTGCTCTGTAAATACAACGTGCATCAGATTTGACACGGGATGAAAGAAAGGAAGGCACGCGCTGTTACTTATCATTCTTTTATATGGTTATAGTGTAAACCCTCATTTTTATACAGATTGGGTTAAATAAAGTTAAAATTAACCTCACCTTTTTGTTTGTTTGTTTGTTTTTACTTTTCTCAAAGTGGCTACAAGACAACTCAGAAGTACTTATGAGGATTGTCATATGTTCAGCTGGATGGTGTTGGTCTAGAGAAGCCCAGTCCCCGCCACCAGACATCAGTGCTCAGAGTTTTGTGGGGACTTTTTAATCATTGCAGGTGCACACATCTGATGTGCAAGGCCCCTTATTCCCATGAAATGCAGTAGGAATTTGTCCTGGCAGTTTTGTTTACTACCACACTCTGCTCCAAGAATATCATTTCCTTTAATCCCAATATTTTTATTTCCTGCTGAAAAGACATTTTTTTTTTCCAGTCACCCTTCCTGTAGTGTAACTCATTTGCTGTAGGACCTGCACGTATTTTCCTGGGGGGTGGAGGGCGGGGGAGCTGACATCGGTGTTTCACACATTGTGCTGTGGCTGGAATTCTTTCAGGGGAGGTTTCTTCATTCCCTTTCAAGTTAAACTCCATTTTTGTGATAAGTCCTGCGGAAATACTTCTTCTCCAGCAGTCCCTCTTAAAATTGAATTTATTACTGTTTTGTGTGATGATGTACAAACCAGTCTTATTTATGACCTTTGCCTTTTCCTTTGATCATTTTTCTGATGGTTCAGATTATTAAGGTTGAAATGATTTTCTCTTTTATTATAGCAACCCAGTCTCCCTCGCTTTTTCTACCCACCTTCTGACTTGCTCCTGGTCTTCCAGGACTTCATTCCTGGCCCACAAATATCAGTATTATGAATTGTTTAGACCCACAGTCTGATGATTTTTGCCCAGAAGTGTTCTCTTATCACAAGTAAACATGTAGGGAAGCCTTTTGGTGGATCCAGGAAAAGTGTCCTGTATCTTTGGGCAGTCATTTCTTCTTCTGATTTCTAGAAATATTACTTTATTTGCAATTTTTTGCTTACTTCCATGCACTTGTCAGTATTTTGTGTTTTAAAAATTAGGCACTATACTTTATAAACAATATTAGCGACTTATTAATTTATTTACATGATAAACATAGAAGTATGGATTATTGAGCTGGATATGACATTTTTTAAAAAACCAAGTTTTTAAAAGAGTTTGGTGGTTTATTTCAAAATTCAGCAAGCTCTCACCGTATGATCCAGCATTGAGCTTCTTGGTAATTACCCAGAGTTGAAAACTTAGGTCCACACAAAAAAAACCTGCTCACAGATGTTTATAAAAATGTATTCACAATTGGGGTGCCTGGCTGGCTCAGTCAGTTAAGCTTTTGATTGCGGCTCAAGTCATGATCTACTGCTTTGTGGGTTTGAGTTCCACGTCAGAAGCTCAGAGCCTGCTTCAGATTCTGGGTCTCCCTCTTTTTCTGCCCCTCCCCTGCTCATGTTCTGGCTCTCTGTCTCTCAAAAATAAATAAAGGTTGCAAAATTTTTCAAAATGTATTCATAATTGCCAAATCTTGGAAACAACTAAGATGGCCTCCAGGAAGTGAATGGATAAATGAACAGCAGTGCAGGCAGACAATGGAATATTATTCGATGCTAAAAAGAAATGAGCTATCGGGCTATGAAAAGACATGAAGGAACCTTATATACATATTACTCTATGAAATAAGCCGCTCTGAAAAGTCTACACATTGTAGGATTCCAGCTGTGTGACATTTTGGAAAAGGCAAAATGATGGAAGAGGACAGAGATCAGGTCAGGGCTTTGGGGAGCGGAGATAAAGAAACAGAGCACAGAGAGTTTTTGGGCCAGTGAAGCTGTTCTGTGTGGCACTGAACTGGTGGGCACCTGTCATTCTGCGTTTGCCCAAACCCGTAGCGTGCACAACACCAAGACTGACTCTTAAGGGACACCACGGACTCGGAGCGATTTTGACGTGTCCATGTCGTGAATCACAAAAGCACAGCACTGGTGGGGATACTGATGAGAGAGGTTCGTGAATGTGTCGGGGCAGAACACACGTGGAAATCTCTGTACTTTTTTTCAGTTTTGCCATGAACCGAAGACTGGTCCAGAAAAATAATCTTTAAAGTAAAAAATAGCATGTGAAACAAAACAAATAAAAAGATAGGCTAGTATTCATAGATACACAAGTGAGGGGCCATTTCCATTTTACTGAGACCTGATTTAATAATGTATTATGTTCTACGTTTAATAATCATGAATTTTTTAATTCACATTTTTGCCTCTTAACCCCATGTTCTTGGGTGGAAAACGTGAATTGCGAGATTGAGTGTAATGTGGTTTTATATTTAAAAAGAAAACATGTTAGGGGTGTTTCCATGTTTCAGTAGGTTAAGCATCTGATTTTGGCTTAGGTCATGATTTCACTGTTCTTGAATTTGTGCCCTACTTCAGGCTGTGTACTGACAGCTCAGAACCTGGAGCCTGCATTGGATTCTGTGTCTCCCTCTCTCTCTGCCCCTCCCCTGCTTGCTCGCTCGCCCTCTCTCTCTCTCTCAAATATAAATAAAAGCATTTAAAATTTTTTAAAAATACAGGCATATAACTTAGAGAATGATTAGGACTCAAATGTCCTTCTTTACTTTCCACGATAGGTTTCTTAGGTAATGGTGTATCCCTAAACACTGTAGGTTTTGGTTTTTTTTAATATTTCCCTTGTTTTTTAAAATAGTTTTACCGGGCTATAAAAGCCATCGCACAAAGTTACATATATTTAACTTGGACCATTGGATATGATTTATTTTTTTAATTTTTTTGTGTTTATTTATTATTGAGACAGAGAGAAACAGAGCATGAGTAGGGAAGGGACAGAGAGAGAGAGGGAAACACAGAATCCGAAGCAGGCTCCAGGCTCTGAGCTGTCAGCACAGAGCCCGACAGTAGGCTCAAACTCAGGAACAGTGAGATCTTGACCTGAGCCGAAGTCAGTCATTTAACTTGAGCCAGCCCAGCTGCCCCAAATCGAAAGTTTTCTAAGTAAATGCTCTAAGCAAAGGGAGGTGAGGGACATAGGTCAGTAAGAAGCCAGTCTAAATTATGGCCAAGGTGAGGAGAATTTCAAGGCCTCTGAGTCTGTGATAAAACACTAACTAGGATTCTGAGTTCTTCCTGTCACTTCCTGTCACTTCCTGTCCTGAGCTTCCTTCAGCTCAGGGGAACAGGAGCTCCCCAAGGCTCAGGCTTGTTTGTTCCCAGGCTCCCTGAAGTCTCCCACCTCATTCCCCATGCAAGACTGCTTTCGAGAATTCTTGGGGAATGAACCAATGAACCCCAATTCCTCCCCTCACTGTTTATTTTACTGTAAACCTGGAAAGAACATCCAGATCCTTAGAAGAAGGTGAAACTCCCCCCGTATTGAAAACTGTGGTGATTTAAGACAGTGGCAAACAAACTGGAAACCCTTGGACCTTAGGTACTATTTTTGTTTTTATTTTATCAATTAGCTGCAGAGACAAGAAAAGTAGGACATGGGAACAATCTTAATCTGTCCAAAAATAAAGTAGCCCTGAAATTGAAATCTTCCTTTATACATCTGGTTTGGACAAAACGGTACCTTTAAGCAACTGACTGCCTCAGCGTTTGTGTAGCCTGGTGTCGGGACACCAATCATCCTGTTAGCCTCCAGTAGGTCACTTAGACCACACAATTAACACCTCATTAAGAAAATTAGTATGGAAATTAGGTAACTGCAGGGTAATTATTGCTTGAAAGGGCTAAGTTTCAAAAGGTGGAGTTAAGAGGCTGGCACTTCTCTTAATTAAATATTCTCTGAAGACAGCGTCAGCCTGGTGGGAGACACACGCGATGCCTCCCTGTTTCCAGAAGAACCGTAGGGCGCCTCAACGTCCTTCATCACCCCAGCAACGCATCATTAGTCATTCAGCGTGAGGCGCGTCAAGGGCCAGGCGTGCACCCATGTTACAAAATACACCTTCTCCCTTCAAAACGATTTTCATGTTTTCCAAATCTCGATGTCGAGCTTTTGTTTGCATTGGCTTTGAGGTGGCCTCTAGAGACTGTGACCTTTCTTCACTGAATTCCTCCATCACATATTTACTAAACTTACTACGTGCCAAGCTCTGAACCAGGTGCTGGGTGTACGGGATGGGAAGGCAGCTCTGACCCTGCTTTCCTGGGTCTGAAGGTTTAATGTGAAACGACAGCATGTATAAGAGTTCCTCAATATCTACTGAGGATTTAAGCTAAAGGGACTTGGCACTAACTGTTGGTTCGCTTTATCATTAAAGTCAGATTCTGGAGTTGACTCAAAACCAATCTACTGGCCTAACATTTGTATCCAACTTGTTTTTAAAGCTATAGCTGAGTAATGACGTGAGTTTTCCCAACTTGAGTTTTCACGAAGAAGAGGATTATTAATAAAATAATGGCACATCCACACATTGGATAATTTTGATGCCATTAAATGATGATTATGAAGAAATACTCATAACATCCATTGAGAAAAAGAAGACAGCATTATATGTATGCCATCATTATGATGATTGAACTTACAAACTGTGAGATCATCACCTGAGGCCAAAGAAAGTCAGATGCATAGCCAAGTGAGCCACCCAGGCAGGATGGAAAACATTGTGACATCTCACATGCTTTGTCAGATAATGAACCTTTTGGACATTTACCATTTTTGCATTTGCGCATTTAGCATTTTCTGTATAAAATATTAACAAACACACCTGAAGCAATGTAAAATGTAGTAATTTTTAATTATGTTGGGGCATAAATCTGAATTACCATATGCATCCCATCTCGGAAAAAAAAAACTTTGTTCTCATTTAATTCATAAATATTTAACCCTCAAAATAGCTCTGTGGGCTGGATATGACCATTCCAGTTACAGAAAAGGAAACTGAAGAAAATAAATTCACCAACTGGATGTTCAAACTTAATCATTTATGAATAACTTGGGATATGTTTCACCGCCATATTGCTGACCAACTGTCTTGAGACTTTGTATGTTGTTCTAGTAAAATAATGTCAGTAACGGGGTCTTAGTGAATTGGAAGTGTGTCTTTTGCACAGGATTTGGGAAACACATTGAAGTCTGCAAGCACAGCTCCTCTGACATGTTGAGACTTCCAGATACAGTGCTGTCCTTCTGCCCCCAGGGCAGGTGCCACAGAGGTAAGCATGCAATTCTGTGGTCATGCTAACCACGTGTATTCAAAGTTCACAGTGGGAGAGCGTGGAATCACAGTCACAGCGAAATGAAATAAAAGAGTTTTTTTCTAAAAATGTTTTCCCTTGGGGCGCCTGGGTGGCTCAGTCAGTTAAGCATCTGGCTTCGGCTCAGGTCATGATCTCACGGTTTGTGGGTTCAAGCCCCACATTGGGCTCTGTGCTGACCGCTCAGAGCCTGGAGCCTGCTTCAGATTTTGTGTCTCCTTCTCTCTCTGACCCTCCCCTGCTCCTGCTGTCTCTCTCTGTCTCTCAAAAACAAATAAAAAACATTAAAAAACATTTTAAAAAAATTTTTTCCCTTGGAAGTCTTTGACATTTAAGCTTACTTTATTTTTTAATATAAAAAATTTTAAGTATAGTTAAGATAAAATTACATTAGTGAGAAAGTAACATTAAAACATGAAATTAATTTCTACATGAAGCCAAAAACACTTTAAAATTTTTTAAGTACAAAGAAGTTCAAGTAGAAATGTAAACAAAAAATGAGGTAAATCTATAAGGATGGATTATATTTAGGGAAGGATAAGTCTTTTTTGTTTTCTTTTTTTAAATGTTTTAAATGTCTTTTGTCATTTAAATCCTAGTTAGTTAACACATAGTGTAATAGTGATTCCAGGAACAGAGTTTAGTGATTCATCACTTACATATAACGCCCTGTGCCCATCCCAACAAGCCCTCCTTAATGCTCTTTACCCATTTAGCCCGTCCCCTGACCCAAAACCCCTCCAGCAACCCTCAGATTGTTTTCTATACTTAAGAGTCTTTTATTTTTGTTCCTCCTCCCTGTTTTTATGTTATTTTTGTTTCCCTTCCTTTATGTTCATCTGCTTTGTATCTTAAATTCCACATATGAGTGAAATCATATATTTGTCTTTCTCTGATTGATTTATTTTGCTTCACATAATAAACTCTAGTTTCATCCACGTTGTTGCAAATGGCAAGATTTCATTCTTTTAACCATGGAGTAATATTCCATCATATAAATAAACCACATCTTCTTTTCTGTTCATCAGTCAACGGACATTTGGGCTCTTTCCATACTGTGGCTATTGTCAATAGCACTGCTATAAACATTGGGGTGCATGTGACCCTTTGAAACAGCACACCAGTATCCTTTGGATAAATACCTCGTAGTGTAATTGCTTGGCTATAGGGGAGTTCTAATTTTAACTTTTTGACAAACTTCCATACTATTTTCCATAGTGGCTGTACCAGTTTGCATTTCGACCAGTAGTTAAGCTTGTTTTAAAATAAAAAATTTTACTGTGTTTAAACTGGTTGATTTAACTGATGCCCAAGCTTTTCCCATATGGATTGGCTAATTTGCTTTCCCCCTTGGGTCTAGAAATTGGTCTTTCATTCAGACACAGTATGATAGACACTTCTGGTCCATGAAGGAGGTGTGGACATATCACCTTTATAAAGATGTGTGGCCATAGATCATAAGAGCCATAAAGAAGTTCATGCCTTTAACATTTAAATTGACTCTGGGAATTTTTCTTAAGCAAATGACTCGATTGAATCAAATGACCATTTGAATGAAAGTACATATTACTTTGTGATATGAAATGAATGAAGATAGCGACAGTATCCAAAGGATGGAAATGTTTAGTAAATTATGTAACCAAATGTAATGACTGGAAACATGAAGACAAATATGGAGTTTATGCATAAGCATTAAAAATATGTGGGGTTTTGTTGTTTTTTTTTAATGTTTACTTATTTTTGAGAGAGAGAGTCCAAGAAGGGGAGGGAGAGAGAGAGAGGGACTGAGGATCTGAAGTGGACTCTGTGCTGACTTCAGAGAGCCTGATGCAGGGCTTGAACTCACTAACCATGAGATCATGACCTGAGCAGAAGTTGGATGCTCAACTGACTGAGCCAGCCAGGTGCCCCCCAGATTTTTTTAATCAATGGCTTCTCTTGGTTTGCAGGAATGTAGATATGGCCATGAGTTTGTATGGGTGTGTGTGTACACATGCATACACACATACACACAAACACACACACACAAACAAAACCATATACAACTGCTTTTGCTATAAAACCATACATTATTCTTTTTTTAAAATATTTATTTAGTTTTAAGAGAGAGAAACAGAGCACAAGCAGGGAAGGGGCAGAGAGAAAGACACAGAATCTGAAGCAGGCTCCAGGCTCTGAGCTGTCAGCATGGAACCCAACTCGAGGCTCAAAGCCATGAACCGTGAGATCATGACCTGAGCTGAAGTTGTAATGCCAGCACCACAGGAATCCCCAAGAAAGACGCACTAGAGTCCAGAGTCAAAGCCAAAAAGCAAGGGTCGTTTATTGCAGGTTCGAACCTGGGCCTCTGCTCACTCCCAGCTGGTGGAGCGGAGGGAGCCAGAGAGCCCCGAGCAGGCGATTTACACTCTTTTTTATAGGCAGATACAAACAAGTTTGGGGCGTTTCGCAGCCACAGCGCAAGCATTGGTCAAAAGTTAGGGTTTAAACACTCAGCATCTTTTGATTGGGTCCCACCATAACTTGAACACTAATATTCCTTGCCCTGTTATCGGGCTTTCCAGCTGACCTTCCCTGACCATCTGGCCGTTCCCACCCAGGGTGTTGCCCCCCAAGCATCAGTACAGAAGCAGAACAAGCAGGGCGGGTCCAGTTTTAATTTTCTCAGAAATAGCACAGGCCAGTTAAGTCTTGGTCTGTCTAGGTCTAATTTTAAGGTTTTGGGCCTCTCAAAGTCAGAGGCTTAGCCGACTGAGCCACCCAGGTGCCCAAAACCGTATGTTATTCTTGAAAACTTTTATTCTGGAAAACCTCACACAAGAATTAAAATAACTCTTTGGAACAACAGGCCCCTCAAGACCTTCACAGCCCTGACGCTGTTCTCTGCTTATAAAATGTTTAGCAACAACCCTGGGCTCCGCCCACAAATCACCAGCTGTGGGGAACTAACCAAATAAACATCAGTTTGTACTTAGAGAATCTAATCCTTAAGAGGATCATAAAATTCTCAAGGATTCAGTAAAACTGTTACTTTTTAAAAATTTAAATGTTTGTTTATTTATTTTGAGAGAGAGCATGAGCAGAGAAAGGGCAGAGAGAGAGAGGGAGAGAGGGAATCCCAAGCAGGTGTCGCTCTGTCAGCACAGAGCCCGATTCAGGGCTGGATCTCACGCACCATGAGATCATGTGCTGAGCTGAAATCAAGGCCAGATGCTCAACCGACTGAGCCACCCAGGAACCCCCTGCCACTTGCTTTTTAAAAACTGATATCTCCATTTTCTTCATGCATTCAAGTTGATAAAGTATAAGTCGCTATTTTTAAGTGTAAAGATAAAGCCCAAATAAGAACAAATTTTATTGTTTTGTTTATTTTTAATTTTTTAATGTTTTATTTATTTTTGAGACAGCACGAGGGGGGAGGGGCAGAGAGAGAGGGAGACACAGAATCGAAAGCAGGCTCCTGGCTCTGAGCTGTCAGCACAGAGCCACACACACACACACACACACACACACACACACAAGTAGAAACACATCCTTCTTCTAGTAGCAAAACCTACCTCTAAATACATACTTAGCTCTAAGACATATTCTCACTAATTAAGTGTTAAATCTTAGGATTTAAGGATAGTCTGAGTTCTCCAACTTAAAACAGTAAGACAAGAACTTCAGTAACGATTTCATCACAGAGAGGGGTAAAGAAAAGCTGTGGCCCTTGACCTCATGAGCCTTATTGTCACAGAAAGTCTGCGAATTTCCATCAGTCACTCTAAGGCAGCCACCTCCCAACATAACACTTTTTGTTGGGGCATGGAAGTAATTGACCACTTTTTCTTAATGTGTAATTTAGAATAAAGGTTAAAGTAATAAAATTTTGCCCACAGCATAAAATATTCTGCACAAGGAAAAAATACACATTATATTCTATTATAGAATTGGATTTTGTATTTGGATAGAAAAAAATACACAGATTTTGAGCTTTGAGCAGAATTTTAAGTATATAAACCACCTCTGACATTATTAGGAGAAAGAAATATTATTATTGGGGCAGCTTTTTTTATTTGAAACAGCTTAAAGTTTTTCCACGGAACATTGTGCTGATTTTTGGGTCTGCGGACAGCTTTGCAAGAAGAAGCCTGGCAAAAATCCAGGGAATTCTGGGTTGCATGTCTCTCAGAGAGGGCAAAGTTAAAACATAGGCCCACAGTAGGCAGTAGAGAAGGTGGCAGTAGGCACTGTTGTGTTGTTGACTGGTACAAAATTAATAATAACGCCTTGTACTAGTCAGCGTTCTTGAGAGAAAAGAACTAAGAGAAAATAATAAATATATATGTAAGTATATGTATACACATACATGAGCTTATATGAACATATATATAAGCTCATATAAATAGAATATATAATATAATGTAATACAAAGTAATATAAATATAAATATAATTATATAAGCTCATGGTTATGGAGGCCAAGAAGTCCCACAAAGTTTCAACAATCTGGAGACTCAGGAAAGCTGGTGTGGGAGCCCAGCCTGAGAAGCGGGTTGCTAATGGATGTAGATTCCTGTCCAGGTCTCCAGTCTTGAGGGTCCGGGAGTGCAGAGTATTCGTGTCCAGCTCAATCTTTCAGCTCTCTTTGGTCCTAAGTAGATTGAATGCTGCTCCCGCACACTGGGTCCCTGAGGGGTTCTCTAGGCCCAGGGATTTGCAGAGTCTAGCAATTCAAATGCTAATTTCATCTGGAAACACCCTCAGGGACACATTCATAAATAATGTTCAGGCAAACATCTAGGCATCCATGATCCTGTCAAGTTAATACATAAAATGAACCATCACAAAATCCTAATTGTTAGCTTAGAATTCCACTTCTCCTACAGTAACTTTTACAGAAAAGATATTCATTGCAACCTGGTTTTTAACAACCAAAATTTGAATATAACCTGAATTTCCTTCAATAGGAAATCATCGACATGAACATAGGCTTATTTTTGTAATGGCATACTCTGCATCTTTTTTAAAAGTTATTTTTTAATGTTTATTTATTTTTGAGAGAATGAGACACAGAGTCTGAGTGGGGGAGGGGCAAATGGGGAGACAGAATCCCAAGCAGGCTCCAGGCTCTAAGCTGTCAGCACAGAGCCTGATGAGGGCCTCAAACCCACTAACCATGAGATCATGACCTGAACTAAAGTCAGCACTTAACTAACTGAGCCCCCAGGCCTCCCTGAAGCTTTTTAAAAAGGGAAATAGAGGGGTACCTGGGTGGCTCATTTGGTTAAGCGCCGACTTCAGCTCAGGTCATGATCTCATGGTCAGTGAGTTCTAACCCCATGTCAGGCTCCGTGCTGACAGCTCAGAGCCTGGAGCCTGCTTCGGATTCTGTCTCCCCATTTGCCCCTCCCCCACTCAGACTCTGCTTTGGATTCTGTGTCTCCCTCTCTCCCCCCATCTCCTGTTTACACCATCTCCCTCTCAAAAATAAATACACATTAAAAAAAATTTTTTTAAGGGAAATAGATTTTATAATGACTGACATGAAAATGTTTTAAAAAGTAAAAAAGGCAGAAGTGAAGCAGTTTGTGTAATTCTTGAGCCACACCGATGTTAATTTCTTAGTTGTGATGAATGTGTTCCGGTTAGGTTAGATGTCAACTTTGGGGGAAGGCTGGGGGAAGCACAGACAGGACTCCTGTACTCTCTGTAACTCTTCTGTAAGTCCAAAATTATTCTAGAGTAAAAATTCAAGTATACACACTGTAGTACATTTGTACCCTACTGCAAATAATATACTGCATAATTAATTATTAACATGGAACAGAATTACAAGGTAAATATGGGAGGAAGCTATGAAGACGGGTTAGCAAGTGTCCCATACTAGGTCATGTGAGGCTGGTGTAAAGACATAAATTAACACCTCCTTATCCCTCAGCGCACACAAGAGCCCTCTGGGGAAGACTCAAGAGGCAAGAGGAAGGGCTGTAAACAGGGGGAGGCTGAAAGTTGCAAATCTCAAGTGGCAGGGTCTTTAATGCTTTAAAAGATTTGGGTAAGCGGTTAGTGGTGTCAATTATTCTGTCATTCTGGACTCAGGTGCTTCGGAAAACACTGAAGTGTCCGGGGAACTTTAGGGAGAGAGCAGGAGTCATATTTTCAGCTCATCAGACAGGGACGTTACAGAAGCTATGGAAATTGATCTTTGGGGGGAAAATTCCTTTTGTCCATTCACACCGCAGCCCCTCAACTCTGAATGGCTCCACCAGCGGGTGGAACTCCATTCCCTTCCTTCTACCACAGCTTCGTGTAGAAAGAGCCAAGTGTATTGGTTATTTGCAGCTTCACCAACCTCTGTGGGTAGAAAATACTAGAGACCCCATGAGAAGGGACGAAGGACAGATGCATAAATGCAGTGGTTGAACCAGGGATAGGACCAACCAACCATGTCAGAAACAGTGTACGTGTTTAAAGTTTCTGCCTTTCCTGTTGTTTGAGGAGAAATGGAGCACAACAAGGTCTGCCTGTATTTTCATAAACAAAATGGTGCCCGCATCCCTATAAATGGTGGAGTGCAGGTATAATCTGAACCCCAGAAAGGAGAACTTGTTTCTTCTGTGGAGCTGTCTCTCGGGTGAATGATGAGTCATTTCAAATGCGATAGATGAGTAGTTGAGGGCAGGAATCTTAGGCCGAGGAGATGGGGCGCAGCGGGCACTGGACGGCAAAGAGAAAGCCCGTCTTCATTTGTCAACGGTGAGGGAAGGGACAAAAAGCCAACCGCCCCCTGCTCATGTTTCCGGTGGGCCAGCAGGCATCCCACCACCAAGTTGAAAGGGCCATCGCAGAGTCAGTCAGAGCTCCCAAGACGAAATCATTGTGTGTTACCACCTAATACACCGATGAGGGAGATGCATACCATTGTTCTAAACTGTCTTCTATTATTTCTTTACTTAGATGTCTTCTACTGACACCTGCTAGAGACTTGATGTGCTGCCATGTATTATTATTTGACGACCACAGCAGTAAATCGTACGTCCTCCTGCCTCATTTGATGGAGGAAAGGACCATCAGGTATAGCACTGGGACTTCCTGTTTCCTGTTTGAGTTGAAATTCCTTTCTCTAACAAGGAGTGTTATACAAGTTGGTACTTTAAGATCAAAAATTAACTTGGCAAACTAGTTGTAGTGATACTTAGGATATTTTAGTGAAGTATTTTGGACTGTATTTAATATAGAAATTATCCATTTGCTGATGTCTGTTTAAACTATTATTTCACTGATTGCCTTCAACTATGTCTATGTCTAAGTAGCGTGTACAAGTATGTAAACCTAGGGATACATGATAAACCCTTTCATTTAAAGCTGTGTGCATAGATAGGGCACCTGGCTGGCTCAGTCCCTGGAACATACAACTCTTGATCTCACAGTGGGGAGTTGGAGCCCCACATTAGGTATAGAGCTTACTTTTTAAAAACAAAATAAAATCTTTAAAAAATAATAAAAATGTGTGTGTAGAAATTTTCTTGCATATTGTATTCCTACTTTTTTAATACATAAATAATAACATATAACCCATATGACATATATGATGTACACATACATGGTAACATAACAATATGTGATAACATATCACATATACATATATATTTTATAAACTTATCTCTCTCTATGCTTGTCTCATATATAATAAGCAAAATATCTTGTGAATTGGCATTTTGTTAAAAATGTTAGGTGAATTAAATACTCCATACTTATTTGGAATTTGTGGGGAAGACTTGCATGTATCCTGTCACATTAGGATTTTGGTCCTATTTAAAGACTTCAAAAAAGTGAATACAAACATTGTTTTATTAATGTTGGAAAGGGTTCTTGTTTTTCTCATGTGTTTTAATGAATGAATTGGATAGCTTTAAAATGGTCACAGCTACCAGAGTAGAAGAAGCTAGCTAATTAACTTGCTGGGAAATTTGGAATTATCCAAATTTTGTGATTATTAAGTTTAAATGAGAGGGTAGCTCTACTTTATCATGTTATCATATGCAAAATAATTACAATAGTTTGTCATAGCTAACTTCCAGAAAAGAAAGTGAATAAATTATATACATGCTTAGAAATATCTCGGAATATATTTACACATGAAATTCTTCTAGTAATTCCATATTTAATGTATTGTTTATACCGGGAGTTTTAGCTGTACAGGTATAGACTTGTGTATTTCTGAAGGAATATCTAAAAGTAAAAATGGAAATTAATGCCAGTTGATTTATTATATCAACAAAGATCTGAATCCTATAAAGGCAGGTGACAGGTAATTATAGAAATGCATATATGATTCATAGGTAGAAAAATAATTTCTACGTCCATTAAATGATTGCAGAAAGATTTGGACTCTATATATAACAGATGTTTCAATGCTTAAAGTTCTTAAAATTATCCATATGTTTTTTAATATAAGGATAAACAGATTTTAAAAAGCATTTCAAATGAAAAAAAGATTTAGGTCCTAAAATAGTCTTATATAAATATTGAAAAAAGAAATACAGTATAAACCAAATGTTGATAGTTGTCACTAGCAATTTATTTTATATCAATATATATTATATATGTTTTATAAGGTCATTATATCTATGTATATGCAGCGATGTCTATGTAATATGCAATTTGAATTCCTTAATTTTGTTCTTTGAATTGCCATTGCTCATTGCTGATTTCAAAGGAAATCATTTCAATTGATTTATTTTTTTAATTTTTTTAATGTTTTTTAAATTTATTTTTGAGAAAGAGAGAGACAGCACGAGCAGGGGAGGGTCAGAGAGAGAGAGAGAGAGATACAGAATCTGAGCTCTGAGCTAGCCTTCAGGACAGAGCCCGACACGGGGCTCGAACCCAAGAACCGTGAGATCATGACCTGAGCCAAAGCTGGACACTTAACCGACTGAACCACCCAAGAACCCTGGAAATCATTTCAATTTAAAGAATACCTGCATTTTAAATAAAGTTTTATTTAGTATTGAATATTACAACACTACTATATAAATGTGTTCAAGAGAATTGCTGATTTGCACTGATGTTAAAATGTTAAGATTGTGCAATCTTTCATTTATTCATGTGAGAGGGTTTTCTTTTTTTTAATATTTTTACATTGTAGTACTTGTTTTGCTTGTTGGTGGTGTTTGCTTATTTAATACATTCCGTCAAGGACAGAAATTACATGCTGTTTTTTGTTTTGTTTTGTTTTGTTTTGTTTTGTTTTGTTTTGTTTTTCCCTAGAAAGTGTGTCTTGGGTTTTTCCCTTATTATTTTCGTTACTTTTTTTTTCCTCTTT
>PJEM01016408.1:0-25920 GCA_004023845.1 Helogale parvula | reverse complement strand
ATGATGGTGGTGGTGGTATTGATCATGGTGATGATCATGGTGGTGCTCATGATGGTGATGGTGGTGGTGTTCATGGTGGTGGTGGTGGTGGTGGTGGTGTTGATCATGGTGGTCACGATGGTGAAAGTAATGGTGGTGATTGTGGTGATTGTGGTTGTGACGATGACCATGATGGTGGCAATCATAGTGGTAGGGGTGATAGAGGCAGTGGGGGTGGTGGCAGAAGGCACTTCCTGAGAACTCTCACATGCCCTGCTGTGTCATTGGTGCTTGGTGCACTCCCATGTCTGATTGGGGTGATGCTGTGGCTGTCTTTCTGAGGGCTGACCAGAGGTGGGTCTGAAGTTCTGCTCCAAAGCCAATGCAGCCTATAGTGAGTCAACTTCAGGGATCCTTCCATTCAGTAGCCGTGAGGCCCTAGTGAGTTACAGGGATTCTGAGCCTCATGACAATGACAGGTGGCCTCAGCAAGTGTCAACCACAACACTCAGTGTTCAGGGTGCTGCCCCCCTTTACCATTGTAAGGATGGGGCGGGGTGTGCCTGCTGGAAAGGAGAGTGGCAGCAGACTGAGGCCTGTCTGCAGACCATGACCTTGAGCCTCTGGGCTCCACTTCCATGTTTCCAGGTCTGGTCTGTTCTTGGAAAGGAGTTTCATGAGGCTTAGTCCAGATCACAGCCTGGCCACTGGGCTCTGGGCCTGGTCTGGCCCCATCTGGGTCACAGCCTGGCCACTGGGCTCTGGGTGCTCCGGCCCCACCAGGGCCTCCCAGGGCATCTCTGCCACCCCTGGTCTCCCCTTTTGG
This sequence comes from Helogale parvula, assembly GCA_004023845.1. Taxonomy (NCBI): domain Eukaryota; kingdom Metazoa; phylum Chordata; class Mammalia; order Carnivora; family Herpestidae; genus Helogale; species Helogale parvula. The sequence continues at coordinate 25,115 of PJEM01016408.1, read as the reverse complement.
CCATTGACAGTGGGGCCCCCAGAATCAGGCCCTTCCGATTTCACTTGGTCTGGGTGGGGGTGAGGCCCAGGGTGCTGGGGGCCCCTGTAGGGTGGTGTTCTCAGCGGCTCGAGAGGACAGGCAGTCGTAGAAGCCCCAGCTCCTCAGAACCTGGGCTAGCGGGTGTGGACAGTCACTGCTCTCGGGCCACCGCGCCTCTAGCTGAGTTGCCGGAAGTGGGGATAAACATTCTAGAAGATGATGCTTAGTGTGCGTCCTAACTGCATCTCTTTAATATTTGAAAACCACGCTTTCTGCCTTGGCAGCCTTGGGTCAGGCTGTAATGTGGGATGCAAGATGAAAGCCCTCAGGCACCAGCCAAGACCACGGAGTTTCTCTCTGTGGCTCTTCCCAGAAGCAGCTCTGTCATCAGAGATGGGGGCACAAGGCGGTGGGGGCCACGGAGACCAGGGCCCCCCAGCCAATGGGGCTAGGACTGGGGGCTGGGGCTGGGGTCTGGGGTAAGAGTCTGGGGCAGGGGTCTGGGACAGGGGTCCAGGGCTAGGGTCCGGGACTGGGGTCCAGGGCTAAGGTCCAGGACTGGGGTCTGGGGTAGGGGTCCACGGCAGGTATATAGGACTGGGGTCAGGGGCTTCAGTCTGGGGCTGGGGGCTGGGACTGGGGTCCAGGCTTCAAGCCAGGGAGTCTCCAGGCTCCCAGCTGAGATGTGAGTCAGGACCCAGTAGGCCCCTCACGTTTTGGAAAGAGGCCCCCCCATGAGGCGGTACCGGGCTGAGGGTCTGTCCACAAGGCACCAGTTCCTGCCGGCCCCGTGCCCACTGCCTTTACTTCTTCAGGGCTCACAGATGGCGCCTCGGTGGTCAGAGCACGGGCTTCGAGGCCCTTTCCTGTGGGGCAGTCACACCGCGTGTGACCTCCTGGCTCCAGCACTGACCGCACACTCCCTCCCCTGGGACCCAGGTGGAGGCTCTGGGGCGGGGCAGGGGGTGCTCCCATGGGACCCCGCTGGAGCCCCGGGTCGGTGCCGCCAGGAGGCTCCGGCCGCGCGGGTGGGCAGGAGTGGGCTCCCAGGCTGCAGACACAGGCCCCTCTGGCCCCCGGCGCCGCATCTGGGAAGGCAGCGCCCCTGAGCGGTGGACAGTCCACATCAGTGGGGTCAGCCGACACATGGCCTCTGGCCTCTCTCGCTGAGCATCGTGTGTCCCTCCACGTGGCCGCAGGTGTCCGCACCTCAACCCTGTTCACAGCCGCGTGCTGTCCCCGTGTCCACATGGACCACACTGCACGTGTCCGTCGCCATCTGGACAGCAGGCTGTTCCCGCGTGCGGCCGTGGGGAATGAGCCTCGGTGAGTGCCCGTCGGCAAGGCGGGTCATGAACACTTGACTTGGGCTCCCTGGGCGTGAACCCGGAGGGCCTGCCGGGCTCAGGCGGGGATTGCGTGACCGCCGCCCTCAGGCATCGATGAGGTAAACAGGTTGACAAGTTTGCTGCTGACAGGGCCGTCCTCCTGTCTTATCTCCTATTTAACATAAGCATCAGCAAAGCTCAGGGCCAGAGCAGACTTTAATCAACTGTCCTTTGATTTGAAAACTCACACCATTTGGAACTTTCTTAGTGGTGCTGAAGCGTGAGGTGGATCCGGCAAGCAGCCTCTTCATTTAAATACGTCTTGGGCTCGAGTGGTTTTGTATTTATAAAATAAATGACTTCGGTGGCTTTTTAAATTAAAAATCGTAACAAACGTTATTGCTGAGATGAACACAATTAGGTGAGACCCTCCAGATAATGAAGTGTCCTCTCTCAGGGCACTTTTGGGTATAAAATGAAAGCAGTGCATCCTGGGGGTGGGGGTCGGGGTGGCAGCCGAGTGTCCAGGGTCTGACCCCCCCACCCAGGGGGCTCGGCAGCCGGGACGGAACTTACAGCAACAGTAGAGAGGTTGCCGCGCTCCGTCTCTTCCTTCGCTGCTGGGGCCTTTCCCCCGCTCGCCTCCCAGAGGGAACAGAGAAGCCCCGCCCCACCAGGACCCCCTGCGGGCGGCCTTCCGGTCCAACTGTCATCTCACACAGGTGCTCTCCATTCAGGTGCACATGAGTGTCCCTGCCCGTCTCTGTCCCCGGGCGGCACCTACCCTGGGAGAGAAGCTAGGCTGTTCTTGCTCTGGGTGGGGCTCAGGCAGGCAGACGGAGGGTCCCTGCGTGGGGACTGCTCCAAGCTCACCGATGACAACCAAGGCTGCTCTGACGGTCCCAGTGGAGGCCGCCTTTGGCCCAAGAGACCAGCAGAGAGCTTGCGGGTTAATCCAGGTTGTGCCAGCCCAGGGTTTGCTCTTGACCTGAGCTTGACCTTGGTCAAAGTCTGTGTGACCGTCGCCTCCCCCATGTTCCCAAAAGCCTTCTGCTCTGATGCCGGCTGCTGCGGGGTGAGTTGGTCACCTATGGGGTCTGACCTCTAAACCGGCCCCATGTGAGCTCAGGCTGGGGCACTGGGGGCCTTCGGGCCTGGGGGGGCCTTTGGCCCTGGATAGCCGGGGCTTTGGCCATGAAGATCCACAGTCCCCACTAGAGAGACCCTGGGCGTCTCCCGTCCTGGGAGTCACTCCGGCACCCAGACTGCACAGCCTGTCACCAGGAGTGTCTTGGCCAGCATGGTTGAAGGGGGAGTGGGCCAGCTCCTCTTTACCTGGGTCGCCTGGGGGTGCAGGACCCGCCCCTCACCCTGGAAGACTAAGTGGCCGTGCACGGATGGTGCGACCTAAGGTCTTCAGGACATCACATCACTAAGAACTTGCCTTGAGCAATGGGGCAGGTGGGTGGCCTGCACCCTGATGGGGGCATGTTGGGGTAGGGGTGCAGAGGCGTTTGAGAGGGAGGGCCTTGGCAGGGAAGGAGGCTAGATCAGGGCCTCCAGGGACATCCTCTGCATGGACCCCACACCCACATGCGTGATGCCAGCTGCAGGTGTGGACAGGGGGCCCAGCCTCGCAGGTACAGACAGGGGGGCCCAGCTTCAAAGGTGCGAACAGGGGGCCAGCCTCTCAGCTGTGGCTGGCCCTGGTGTCCTGGAAGGAGGACTGTCCCTTCCAAGGCTGGGCAGTCCCCATGTACCCGGGAGCCCAGCCACGCTGGTGGAAGGCGCTGCTCATCCGGCCCAGGCTTCCAGGCGCACTGAGGCAGCAGCCTGCTCCAACCCCTGCCCTGATGCTCAGAGGAAGGGCCCTCCCTCCTTGCTCCCGCAGCCTGGGCGCTCACATCAACGTCCAGGGTCCTGTTTCCTCCTGGACCAGCAGGTTCTCCACGCAGGGGTACACTCAGGGGTCCAGTACCCAGGGTCTGGCACTGCCAAGGCCATGGCTGGAGCCCGGTCTGCAGGCCGCCACAAGCCCAGTAGCATTTTCAGACCCCATGGCCTCAGCCCCTGCAGACGGGTGGCCCGTCGTGACACTGCATGGAAGGAGCGGGAGGCAGGGCAGGCCGGGCGCCAGGCTGAGGGCTGGCAGGGGCCCCAAGCACAGAAGGAGGCTTGCTTGCGGCCTCTGGGGTCTTTCCTCCTTGCTTTTTAACTAGTCCACAGGATTTCATTCACAAGGACGGCTGCCCACTAAGTTGGGCCACCAAGGGCTCCAGGTGGTCCTTCGAGGACCTTTATGTCCAGACTTTGTCTCATTTCCCTTGCGAGTCCGGTGCTCTGTGCAGCCTGCTGGCCGCCCCGCGTGGAACTCGAGCCAGGAGTCCTGGTTCTGACACGGGCCCAGGCGCCGGGGCCGAGGGCGCTGCTGGTGAGGATGGTGGGGCTGCGACAGGAAGTCTGGACAACAGCTCACATTATTTCCGTCCGCTCAGACAGCTCAGACAGCTGCCTCAAAGTTCTGAGGGCTGGACGTCCAAGGTCAAGGTGCTGACAAGGAGGGTTTTCTCCGATGCCTGTACTGCTGGCTCTTGGGCCTCACTCCTCCCCCTCACCCCATCCTCACTCAGCCCCTCGTGCTTGTGCAAGAAGAGCCCTCCCGGGCCCCTCCGTGTTGGGACCCGGATGCACACGGCTGTCCCCGTGACCCGTGCCACCCCAGTCACTGCCGCATCAGGTTAGGGCTGCGGCACGTGAACGTGGGGACACATCAGTCTGAGCGGACGTGACGGCACATCACGGACGGCAGGCAGGCACCTAGAGAGCCCGGTCAGAGATTAAGGCTCTGGGCCTCTCTCTGCACCCACTCGTGGCCGAGGGAGTGGGTTAGCGCCCCACAACCTCCTGAGCTATGTGAGCGCTCATCCCGGGGGCCGCTGCCGAGGGGGCCGCCCCGACGGGGGAGCCGGGATAGCCTTGGAGGCAGGAAGGCCCGCGGGAGGGAGCTCCCGCTCACAGCCCGGCTCGGTCAAGGGCTTCATGCTCGGCCTGCGGAGGTGAGGCCTGGTCCCAGGGCCCCTGGCACTTTCTCTGGCTCTGGTGAGCGTGAGCGACCGCCGTCCCCCGGCCTCTCTCTCACACACACACACACACACACACACACACACGTCAGGGGCGGTCCATCCCACAGCCTCTCACACACACACACACACACTCACACACGTGCACGCACATCAGGGAGGCGGCCCTGCTCCTTCACAAACCCAGGAGACACGCCGCTGTGCCCAACTTCTGGGGCCCGTGTCCTACTTTAAAGGCCATTTTCCGCCAAGACACACGCTCACTGGCGGCCAGATTAGACGCAGTAGACAAAACCCACACGTCAGTGCGACCAGCTACAAACAGGGCGGAGAACACTTAGATGCAAAGCGATTACCAGGCATCACGCGGCTTGAAAGAACACAGTGTTGGAATTACTCCCCCTGAGCCCGGAGCAGCCGGCGGGTCCTGCCAGGATCCTGCCGGAACCGCGCTCCTGCAGCCGCGGGGGCACATCTGCTCCTCAAAGTCCCCCCGAACTGGCCTCAGCCTTCGGAGTCACCAACAGCAGGGTCTGCGGGCAGAAGCAGCGGGCACGGGGCAGGAGGGCACCCCCGGGTGCAGGGGCGGCTCGCCAGGGGAAGGCTGGTGGCCCTGCCGGCCCCCGCGGTGCCCACGGTGAGAAGAGAGGCTGCGTGGGTGGTCGAGGCACAGAGGCTGTGCGGCGTGAGGAGCCAGTTCTCAGCGGATCCTCGTGTTTTAGCAGCAGCGGCGGTAGGACATGCACAGAATGACATGCACATGCCTGGAGGGCGCGGTGCCACGGGTCTGGGCACGTGCGCCCACCGATTGGCACCGCAGGCAGGATGTGGGCTGCTGCAAACCCCACCCGCCTGTCCACACCGTGTGGAGCATCAGCCCCACTCGGAGCCCCGGGCAGCCCTGATGCCCTCTGGCCCGTCGCCCAGTCTTGCGGGCGTCGGGCATCGTGGGCCTGCCCCTCGCCACCGGTCTCGGGGACTCACCCACCCGAGAGCGAGCAGGCATAGCCCCTTTAGTGCCACTCGGCGCGGACACACCACAGCCTGCCCCCCACCCCGGGGGGGCTGGGGTCTTCCCAGTCTTCACCCTGATGAAAAGCTGCTGTAAATAGTCGGTTCAGCCCACAGGGAGTCGTGTTCCCCTTTCCCGGGGTGAGCGCTGGGAGTGAGCCGGCCGCACGCGCGTGCTCAGGAAGCCGCCAGGGCGTTTGTCCGGGGCTCATTCCCACGGCCGGGGAGAATTCCGATCCCCCGCGTCCTGAGCAGCCGTGAGGATGATCAGGGTTCGTCATTAAATTGTTGTTAATGGAATATTTTTTAAGTTTATTTATTTTGAGGAGAGAGAGATCATCAGCAGGATAGGGTCAGAGAGAGGGAGAGACAGAACCCCAAGCAGGCTCCACGCCATCGGGGCAGAGCCTGATTCGGGGCTTGAACTCACAAACTGCGAAATCATGACCTGAGCCGAGATCAGGAGTCAGACACTCCAATGCCCGCGCCCCGTACCGGGTTTCTTTCTAACGTAGTCTTCTCACGCCACGTGGGGCTCAAACTCTCAACCCGGGGATCAAGAGTCACACGCTCCTCCGACGGAGCCCGCCAGGCGCCCGCGGAGTGTTTTCAATGTACACGCCTCCATCGATCGCCAATTGGCTATTTGTACACGTTCTTGCCAAAGGGTCTACTGAAACCATTTCTGTCCGACTTTCCCTGGGTTGCGCGTCATCGTCTCGCTGAGCCTTGAGCGAGCACACACCCTGACACGCGTGTTACAAACCCCCGGCTCCAGGTCGCTCACCCTTCCGTTCACTTCACCAGGACTTCCCAAGAGCAACATTTTACTGTTTGAACTCTGATTTTCCAATATTTTCCTTTATTTTAAATAATTTTCTCATTTCTGACTTTAGTATTTTTTGTTCCCCCTTCCTGATCAGTGTAGCTAGAGGTTTATCCATTTTATTGATAACTTTAGTGATTGATTTCTTTGTTGTTTTCCTGTTTTCTATTTCAATGACTTCTGCTCTGACCTTCATAATTTACCTTTTTGTGCTGACTCTGGATTAAATGTTCTGTTTTTTAAGCTCCTTACGGAGGAAGCTGAGCTGATTTCTAACGGAAGCAGGTACTGTGATCCACGAACCCCCGGCACCGCAGTGCGGCATCCCACAAATTCTGAAAGGTTTCATTCAGTTCCACATGTTTCTTAATTTCCTTTCTGATTTCCTCCTTGACTCACAGGTCACATGGGGCCCAAATGTGTGCAGATTTTCCCGAGCTCCTCATGTTCCTAATTTCTAGGGGTTTTTTGTTTTTTTTTTAATGTTCCATTTATTCTTGAGACAGAGAGAGACAGAGCATGAGTGGGGGAGGGGCAGAGAGACAGGGAGACACAGAATCTGAAGCAGCTCCAGGCTCCGAGCTGTCAGCACAGAGCCCGACACGGGGCTCGAACCCACGAACGTGAGATCATGACCTGAGCCAAAGTCAGAGGCTTAATGACTGAGCCACCCAGGCGCCCCTTTAATTTCTAGTTTTAAGCCATGGCAGCTAGAGAACTCACCTGCACAGTTTGGACTTACTGAGAATCCTCGTGGCCAGAGTCCACTGCGCCTCGGTGCCACCGCCTGTGCCCGTGGAGGGAGCGTGCCACAGGGGCCTTCTGAGGATCAGTCGGATGACGGTGCCACAGCTGCCACATCAGGACGGGTGTGCTGTCTGTCCGCTCTGGTCTCACCTCCGCTCCCAGTGCTTGGTGGGGTGCGAAGCCGCCTGGGCCTCTGCCTGGGGAGGTTTCCACAGGACTCATCAGTCCCTTTGTCGCTACAGTTCTATTCCGATTGTCCATCGCTCTCAGTTTGAGCCCTTGCGTCTTTTAGGGGACGTGTGCCCTTCCACCCAGCGATGTCACTCTCAGTGTCCCCGGGATTTCTGCCCGGCCGCCTGCCAGTCGCCCAAGCCCGGTCCTCCAAGAGCCTGTTTTGGGATTTGCCGATTCGCCTGCTGCTCCGTCTCTGCCCTCGGCTCTGCTCCCGCCTCTGCTTCCTGAGGTGCGGGGTCGAGGTGCTGACCCGCGAGGTGCCTCCTGGTCCAGACGTGTGCTCGCAGGCAGAGCGGGCCCCCCGCCCCGCTTTTGCCACGTCTCGTGGGCCCCATGAGGTCGGTGGGGCCGCCTCAGGCCTTCCTCCAGCGCCCACGCTCCCCAGGCGCGTCTGTTACACTCCACACAGTTTGAATTTCTCCCATTTCCTCTGTTCCAAGTTCGATTCCCGTCAGGTCTCAGCGCCAGGTCAGAAACACACGCCGCGAGAGTTCAGGCCCCTTCAACTTCATTGAAACTGGTTTTGGCCCCACGTTACGACCTAATCTGGAGAATCCCCGAGCTCGCCCAGGGGCACGTGGGAAAAACGTGAGCATGGCCGTGGGCACGTGGGCTCCTGGGGCGTGCTCCCCGCGCCTCCCTGCCTCGCTCTGCCACCCTCTTCAGGGTGGACCGGGGGCATCGAGCACGCCCGCCCTTACGCTGCAGCCATGCCCCACTAACTGTCAGCCTCTGCTCCGAGCATGTAGGGACACGTTGGCAGGTGTCTGCCGGTCCCTGACTGTCCCAGTTACCGTGTCCTTGTTTGTCTCTAGTAACAACTTTTGTCGTGGGATCAACTCCGTCTCGTGCTGGGGTAGCAAGTCCAGGCTGCCCTTGGCGAGCACACGTGTTCCATGCGTTCACTTCCAGTCTGCCCGTGTCTGAAGCCCAGGTGTGTTTCTCGTAGACCTCAGACAGCTGGATCACTTTAAAGAATCCATTTTGGGTGAGGGGCGTTAACGAATCTACCCCCGAAATCAACGTTGCACCATATGCAACTAACTTAGATGTAAACTAAATGATAAATAAACTGAGATCATGACCTGAGCTGAAGTCAGAGCTTAACCGACTGAGCCCCCCAGGCACCTCTAAGAACAGATTTTTAATATATTAAGAAAAATAAAAATAAATAAATAAAATAAAAGCAGTAAGCTTTTTCTGACAGGTCATGGAGGAGAAAGTCACAGATTCAAAGCACGGGAAGGATTCAGTGTGCCTTGCTGGCTTAAAGATGAAGAAGTTCATGTGACAAGTTTCTCAGTGGCTTCTAGAAATTGAAAGGGCCCCCTGGGTCGCAACCATCAGGGGAAAAGGGAATTCAGTCAAATAGCTACAAGGAACTGAAATTTTGCAACAATGAGAATGAGCGTAAAAGTGGGTTTTTCCCCAGACTCGTCAGAAAACTGTCTCCATCCTGTGTCATCAGACTTACGATATTTTAGCAGAAGGCCCGTTGTCCTGTGCCAGGCTTCTGGCCTGAGGAAAAAGAGCCAATAAATAGGTGTGGTTTCATGCTGAGAAAAATCCATTTCACTGACCTCTGCTTTTTGACTGGGGTTTAACCCACTTGCATTTAATATAATTACGGACAGGTGGGATTTATGTAGATCATGTTATTTGTTCTCTACATGTCCTACACTTTCTCTTTTTTTAACGTTTACTTATTTTTGAGAAAGAGACAGAGACAGCGTGTGAACAAGGGAGGGGCAGAGAGAGACGGAGACACAGAATCCGAAGCAGCTCCAGGCTCCAGGCTGTCAGCACAGAGCCCGACGTGGGGCTCAGACTCACAAACCACAAGATCAAGACCCGAGGCGAAGTTGGATGCTTAACCGACTGAGCCCCCAGGCGCCCCGCTAAACATCCTTGTTTCCAACGCGGATATCGTTTACTGAAAACACATTTCAAGTGTCTCAGTAGATGTTTGGATTTTTTCCCAACTTTTTAATACTGTGGCACAATAATAACATAAAATTTACCATCTTAACAGTCATTAAGGGTATAATCCAGGAATATTAAATACATGGTAATGTTGTGCAAGCGCCCCAAATGGTCCTTCTCCAAACTCCTCTCGTCTTGGAAACGTGAAACTCTGCCTCTGTTACACACTCGATCCCCCCTCAGCCCCGGACCCACCCCTCTCCGTTCTGTCTACTAAGTGCCTCTGTTCAGTGCATCATACACACATGTCCTTCTGGGCTTGGATTCCCTCGCTGAGAATGTCCTCTAGGCCCGTCCATGCTGTAGAAGAACCTCCGTCCTTGCTGAGGCTGAATGATTTGCGTAGCACGCGTACAGCACGTTTCGCTTATCCGTTAATCCCGGTGGACGTTGGTTTTGCTTCCATGTTTTAGCTCGTGTGGATAACTGCAGTGAACATGGGGGTGCAGGTGTCTGTCTGAGGCCCTGCTTCCAGTCCTTTGGGTGCACGCCCCGAAGTCAAACTGCTGGGCCACGTGGTAATTCTCTGATTAACCCTTCGAGTAGCTCCGCTGCTGTTTCCGCAGCGACGACCCACCGCACGCTCCCACCGTCCCACCCCGTCCTCCGACACTGGCCACTTTCTGTCTTTCTTGACGGCAGCCGTCCCGGCGGATGTGAGGGGGTCGTGCTGTGGTTTTGACCTGCGTCTCCCTGGGGACTGAGAGGCTGACCCTCCGGTCGTGGCCGTACTGGCCACCTGGGAGGCACGGCCGTGCCAGTTCTCTGCCCATATGTTCAGCAGGTTTTTGTTGTTGTTGAATTTTAGAAATTCGCTATATATTCTGGACATTAAAATCCCGTCAGATCCGTGGTTTGCCAGTACTCTCTCCCTTGTGTGGGTTCCCCACTTACTCTGTTGATACCATCTTTTGATGCACAAATTTATTTTTTTTATGAACTCAAATGCATCTATTTTTTCTTTGGTTGCCTCTGCCTTTGGCATCGTGGTCAAGAAACCACTGCCAGGTCCAGGGTCATGAAGTTTTTTCCTGTTTTCTTATAAGAGTTTTGTTGTTTTAGGTCTTACATTGAGATCCTTGATCGGTTACAGGAACTAAATTTTGTATGTGGTGTGAGGTAAGGGTCCAGCTTCACTCTCTCGCAGGCAGCCAGGAGCAGCAGCCGGACGCTAACACGGCTGGGAAAGGACGGGGGGCCTCTCGAGGGCAGCCCTGTACTGGGAGCGGCGCAGCTCTGAGGACAGGGATGGGGCCCGGGGGAGGCATTTCTGGGGCCAGCGGCCACGCCCCTGCGGGCACCCTCCCCTCCCCGCCCCCAGCTGCCCCCTGCAGCTCTGTGGAATCGTGGGTGCCATGGACTCGAGTGGGGGGTAGGGACAGCCGTGCCCCCGTGGCCCACACTGCCCTCCTGCGCAGGGCTCTGCGCTGAGCCGGTCCCTGCCCCCCAGCTGCTGTGTGCTGAACCTGAGTGACAGATGTCCTCCTGTGACCGTGCTCCCATGGTCACTTCATGCTCTGAGGCTGTCTCCACAGCCCGGCGCTACAGCTGCCTGCTTCCCACAGCATGACTTCTGTCTAGCCAATGGCGTTTCTGAGACTCACACCACGTTCCCCGTGGGGATAAGTCAGGCTCACTCAGAGCCGGGCTGTCACGGCTGGTAGCCAGAGGCAGGCTCGCGGCGGCTCTGAGGGCTCCTCTGAGTGATGGACACCAGACCAGGCAGCGGCAGATGCCTCGCGGCTTCCTGGCCCGCCCCCACCCCCCCACCCCCGGCAGGCCTGTGTGCGCTGGACAGCACCTGCCCGGGCGATTCTGCATCACTGGTGGACGTGGGGGCAGGAGCCCAGAGGGAGCCTTCCAGAGGCTGGAGTCCTCACCATGAGGCGTCTGCTGCATTTGATGTTTTCTTCTCTTATAACAGCAGGACATATTTACGGCACGTCGCAGTGAGTTAAATAGTATCTCCCAAAAAGATCTGTCTGAGTCCTCACCAGTCCCGGGTCCCTAGGAATGTGACCTTGCTTGGCAATAGGTTCTTTAAAGGTGTGATTGAGTTAAGGAATCAGGGGGGGACCCCAAGTCCAGTGAGGAGCGGCCCCGAGAGAGAGGCCGGGGGACTGGAGGCGGAGATGAGAAGAAGATGCCCAAGGCCCAGGTAGAGGCTGTTGAGGCCGCACCTGCGGCAGAGGAGGCCGGAAGGGACGGGGGCTCCTCTGGGGTCCCGGGGGGAGCAAAGCCCCACAGTCACCTCGATTTCCCGCTTCTGAGACAACAAATGTGTGTAAGCCCCCAGCTGTCGGTGATGGGCTCTCCAGTGCAGCCACGCCCACACTGTGTCCCCAAGGCTGGTGGAGCGAATGGCACCGGGCCCAGATTGTGTCCTCGGTCGAATAAACACATTTTCAGAAGCATCTTTATCCAATTACATCCAATTCTCCACCCTTTATGTAAGAACGATTGGTGTTCTTTTTTAACATCGCTACTCCCGGGGCTGGCGCGCCCTCCATGGACACTGCCCAGGGTGCCTGCTCTGGCCTTCTTGCCACCAGACCCCCCAAGCCCACCTTCTCGGATGAGGGTCTCCCGCTGGCCTCTGCCACCTGCCTCCAGGGTCCAGGGGCTGTGCCCCCTCCCAGAGCAGGCCCGGCTCCAAGTCCTGCCCAGTCAGCCTCTGATGAATGAAAGGGTAGAGGTCCCAGCCGGACTGGCTGTCCAAGCCCTTCAACTTGTCAGGGCCTCAGGACTGAAGACTCGCCCAGGGGGTGGAGCCAGGTCCCAGGGGCGGAGCCAGACCCGGGGTGGGGGGGTGTGGTTACAGTGTGTGGGCAGGATGTGTGGGGACACCGGAGGCCTGGCAGCAGTGTCCACGCCAGCTCACAGCGGCTCATACCGGGGGGTAGGTAACAGGGGTGCATGGTGAATTTTCAGGAATTTTACATCTTGTTTTCCGCTGGCAGCTTGCTATCGGCCCTGGTGGGAGTGCTTATGTGACAGAAATTGGCCAATCAGGGCACCCCCTCCCCATTACCAGGCCAGTGCCAGGGGCTGGGGTACCCTGGGAGTGACAGGGAGAGCTTCCTGCCTGGACCCAGATCCCTCCTTCCTGTGGCCTGGACAGTGGCATGGGGGACACTGACTGAGGGCAGAGGACCACAGGGGACACGCTGTGGGGTTCACTTGCGACAGTGGGGATCACACTGACTTGACCGACCGCCGCAGGCCGTGCTTTGGGAAGCACCGCTGCCCTCCCCAGCCCCACCGCGGCACCGCCTCCTGCGGGAAGCCCCCCTGAGCTCCCACCGCAGGGACACCTGCTCACAAGGCCCCAGGAGATCAAGATCACACTGTGACCTCCCCACGCTTGGTCCCCAAGGGTCCTTGTCCCTGTTCCCCCAGTGACCATGGATTCCAGACGTGCAACGTCTGTGCCTTGGATTCTTCAGCTACTTAATAAATGTCTACCAATAAAAACACGAACGGTAAATGGGGACCATTCCTCGGAAATGCTCACCACAGCCCGGCAACCCAACGTGTGTAAATGTCGGCGTGGCCACAGGGGCCCCGTGCGCTTGCCCATCGAGAAGCCCATCCAAGAAGTGATTGCCGCACAGTTACACCTCACCACCCCTGCTCACTTACCGCCACGTAGGAAAATGGAAATGTATCACATAATTCAGTGATTAGAACTTCATAGGGCTTTCGTTTTATACAACTGCATGTTTTCCTTCAGCAGAACCGTTACCCTGGTATGTGTGACCCTCTTCCTTTCTGACCTCTTGCAGCGTAATGAGCAATGAGTCACTTGGGAAGACTGTTCTCCCACGTCTGCAGCTCCTGGACGGGCCGACAGGCACACGTCTCTCTCCTGGGGCCCCTGGCCGGGCTCAAGAGGAGGCTGTGAGGGGCTGGGGGAGGTCCTGTATCCCTGGGGAGCAGTAACTCCTCTTCCAAAAGTCCTCTCTCTGCGCCTCGGGGATCACGGCCCTCGCTACACACTCCAGGGCCGGCTCCCTCCTCCCCGGGAGTGCACACCATGGCTCTGCCCCAGAGAAAGTCACACTCTTTCAAAGCCTCCGAGTTTCAGCTCCAAAGGCTGTTTGCAAAACCAACGGGCACCGTCTGTATTTCCTGTCCCCCATCCGTCGTCCAGAGAGGTTTCCCTCTTGCACTAACTCGATGCTGCACTCTCACAGCCCCTCTCTCTTTTGCTCCCTCTTATCTCTGCACTGAGGGGCTTCCTTCTCCTCCCCTGGCTGTGCCATTTTATCTCCCCAAATTCACATGCCTGTGCCTGGATCCTGCCAGGCTGTCTCCTTCCAACTGCGGAGATCATTCTGCCATTCCATGGATCGATTTCCTGGGTGTTCTAAGTAATCTGACCTCAACACAGCTGTGTTTGAGAGGAGGAAAATCCCGGCCCCCCTACTCTCCGCCATCTTAACTCCTCTCAAAAAGATGTCAATTAAGTGAGGTGAGCGACCAGGTGAACGTCCAGGTTTCAGTTTATTTTAGTGATGCCACCACACACGTGTCGTTACCGGTCAACAGCTTTGTGAACTGCTGTGGTGGCTTCCAGACCGCGGGTGGGCTAAGGTTCAATGTGACATTAACCTGCAATTGTGAAGAAATAAGATGCATGTGTGCGTGTGTGTGCGCCCCCGTGTGCACGCGTGTGGAAGTGTGCGGATGGGTGTATCCGTGTGTGCTGACAGGTATGTGCGTGTGGGTGCGTGTGGCTGTGGATGGGGGTGTGCAGAGGAGTGCTGCTGGGTGTGTGTACGTGTGTATGTGTGTGTGGTTGGGACGAGTAGACAAAGACCGAAGAGACGGACGGACAGACGGGAGGCAGCGGTCCCGAACACGTCCTCTTCCTGTGGCCACTTGAGCCGCTCTGGCCATCAAAGCAGATGGCAGCCACACATCCCTCCGGCTCGGTGGGAAGCCCCACCGTCGGGTCAGCTCCACACCTCGGCCGCGAGGGAGCCTCTGAGGGTTGGGGAGCTCTGCTCACCGTATTCTAGTCCGGGTTTACGCTCATGATGGGAAGAATCTTCATTTCTCTTCCGAGCTCAGACCCGGCGGTGGGGCAGCTGCTGACCGTTCATCGTGGAGTCAGACTGCGAGGCCGAGGTCGCTCTGCCACCTAGCTCACCGACCTTGGGAGCGTTTCCTGCTCTCCGTGCCTCAGTTTCTGCACCTGTAAAGTGGGGATGAAGCCAGCACCCGGCCAGGGGTCCTGTGGGATGAGATAAGCAGCAGGTGCGGGGGCCAGAGTCCACGCCAGAGAGGCCCCTGCCTGTGGGGCGACCAGGGTGCGTGCGGCGGGGGCGGGGGTGTCACGTGACACGTGGACACTCCTCCGGAAGTGCGGACGGGCCTCGCGGAGCTGCGATGGTCGACCTGGGGGGGGGGGGGTCCGCAACAGCAGCGCCGGAGCTGGGCGGCCTCTGCACTGCGTGCGTCTTCCCGCCCTGCCGTTGAGGAAGTCCCGTCCCCCCGAGCTTTGGTGTCGGATTTTAATAATGTAAAAGCGACACGCTTTACGACAGAAGCCTGTTCCGGGGTCTCCGATGCCACCACCTGCCTACAGACCGCGTGCTGAGTACCGGAAACGCAGGCGTGCTCAGTGCCGGGGCCACGGCCCAGCCAGGGGACAAGCCCGACCTTGGGACGCCCCAGTCCCGTGCACCGTGGCCGGCCAGCCGCGGGGAGGGTGCCCAGTGCCAGGACCTGGGTCCCGCAAGGTGTCGTCCAGGCCGGGGACAGCCGCCGGGCCCAGGACCCCACGGGGTGGCCGTGGGCCTTCGTGTTCTGCTGAGTCAGCTGTTTGGATGAATGCGGGCACAGGAGTGTCGTCCAAATCCTGAGTCTTCCTGGAGATAAAGCTCCCGAGGGAGACGTGCCGGCAACCCTTCGCCCGGACGCCCGGACACCCACGTGTCTCTGCCCCCGGACGCCTCCCACCCCCCCCGGACGCCCCCGCCCCGTAGGAAGGCGTGGCTGTTCCCGGCCTTGGTGGCCCTCCCAGGCCTTCGCGGCCCTGCTATGACAGCCCGCTGAGCCGCTCGGCCAGCAGTTATTACGTGTTACTAAACCCAGAACACCAACCGCGACACCTCCGGGACCACAAGGACTGGAAATTCAGACCCGGTTTGTCGTTGCCAAACTGTGGGCTGGATGCCAGCCCGGCCCTCGGCCCTGGGCCCCCCGGTGCTCGGTCAGGCAGGAGCTGCTGCAGACCAGGCCGTGAGGTGCTCGGGCAGCAGAGGGGACACGCCGGCTCCCGGCCTTTGGGGGACGAGTGCCACCACCGCCGCCCCCGGCGGTGCTTCAGGTCACAGCGCTGCCGCTGACCTCGTGGGCACAGGCCCCGCCTTCCCACGCTGTGCAGGGCCGTGAGCTTTCTTTCTTTTTATGTTTTTTATTTAATTTAGGCAGGGAGGGGCAGAGAGAGGGGATCCCAAGCAGGCTCCGCACCGTCAGCACAGAGCCCCATGTGGCCCATGTGGGGCTCAAACTCAAACTGTGAGGTCATGACCTGAACTGGGACTGAGGGGGAGGACACTTAAACCGGCTGAGCCCCCCACGCGCCCCCGGGGCCTGGCTCTTCTCAGGGACACGATCCCCTGCAGACCCCTGGTCGTCAGACGCCCGCACGGCGAGAGGCATCCGGCCCGGTTTCCCCACCGGCTCCGATGGGCAAAAGTGTCATGAACGTCCACGTGGGGCTTTCCGTGAGCAAGCACCCGTTTCCCCCGGACAAATGCCCAGGAGCAGGTGCCGGGTCGTACGGTCATTGCACGTTCGGTTTCTCAGGAAACTGGCCCCTGTCGTCCATCGGGCCGGTCCCAGATCACTGCCACGGCCCGCGGGACGTCCGCCTTCCCCGCTCTTGCCCCCACGGGCCTTTCTATTCTGGCCGCTCTGATCGGGTGCAGTGGTTAATGCGCCTCTTCCTGACGGCCGCTGACGTCGGACGTCTTCTCGTGTGCTGACCTGCCGTCCGCGGTTCCTTTTGCTCAAAGGCCCCTGGTGCGTTTGCTTACTAATTGGACTGTGCGTTCGTTTGTTTTTACACGGAGTGTTACACGGGCCAGTCCGCTGTCAGGTGCAGTTTGTGAGCATTCTCTCCCCCCTGTGATGGGCGCCTCCGCCTGAGTCCCTCCCAGAGCAGCTGCGTGTACGTTAGTGATGTCCCCAGCTCAGCGCACCGGTCATGGACGGGCCTTCCCTGTCAGGTCGGAGAGCGGTTGGCCCAGCTCTAAACATCAACAATATCAAAGAGTTTCTTCTGTGTGCTTTCCTAAAACTTTACAGATTTCTGCTTCACATGTACCTCCACAAGGCACGCGGATTTAACTCTCATTTAAGGTCAGAGGCTGAGGGCAGGACTTAGGGGAGCCTTGCAGGTTCCTGAGAGTGCGGAGCTACCCCGTGGCAGGTCCCCCAAGAGAGACCCCCCCATCTGCGGCCTCCCACCTGGAGGACCCCTTCCAAGGGGAGTTTGGGGGCCTCATGGCAGCTCCTTGGTGACGAGGAGCCGTGACAGGAGGGCTGGCTGGTGCTCCCTCCCCGGGTCGTCATGCCGGCTGGAAAGGGACAGCCTCTGCCAGATGAGCTGGGATCCACTTTGGGTCAGATTTTGAGCGATCAGGGTTCTGCATGAAAGGCGTGATTTCTGAATAAAAATTTAGGACTGTGATTAACTGCACAAAGAATGGGCCAGTCCCAGACCTCGGAGGGTGGGGTGGGGGCAGACAGAACCTCGGGTGACTGGCCATGGAGCCCCAAGTTGCTGGGCCAGTCCACCCTCCGCCGTCCCAAGGCATCGAGCTAGGGAGGCCCCTGACCCCAGGAGAATGTTTGGTGCGAACAGGAAGAGGGGCCCGCGTGTGGGAGCTTCGGTCACCTTCTGCCATGTGGCCATGGCCAGCCCCCCATGCTGGGGCGGCACGAGACCGTGTCCCCACGGGGGGAGGCCGTCATGGTCGGCCTCCGCGGGCAGGGGGCTCCGTGCAGCTGTCATTGTGCAGAGGCACGGGGCCCGGCCTCCGTCGGGGGTCCTGTGCTCTGTCACGACCACCGCGATGTCCCAGCAGCGACCCCAGGGCGGGAAGGGCGGGGGGAAGGTTCTCCAGAAGCAGGTGAGACGCCGACGGTCTCAGAACAAACAGCAGGCCGGGGCGCAGAAGCAGATCGAACGTGACCATGGAGAGGCCGCCGTGTGCCCCACCCGGAGAACGGGGCTCAGGGTCGGAATCGCCAAGGGGAAGTCAGCCACCGCGACGCCCGCCCCGCCCCTGCCCTGCATGGGCCTCATTTGCTTGGCCGTTCAGAGCCTGTGTGGCTGGATTTGCCGTGTGCTCAGGCTCGACACAAAGAACAGGCCCCTGGAAACTGTTAAGTTTGCTGATAAGTCCCCTAGTTCCGTCATTGTCGTGGGAGGGATTAGATCGTGATTGGGAAAGGACTGAGAAGAGTGCAGCAAGCTCCAGAATCACGGAGAACCCTCTGGAGAAGGGCCCCTGTCCGCCGAGGGACCGCGGGGCTGGGGGTCAGCGTCCACGACCGGACGGAGGGGCGTCCCGCCGAGGCCGGGCCCTGCTGGGACGCCTTGCGCTGCTCCGTTACCTCCGTTACCCTCGCAGCGAGCGCTCTCCTTTGCCCACACACGTGAGAACAACAGCATTTAGGTGTTGCTTAAGGGAGAAGATGGACATAATTCTGTAACAGGAAGGAACAAATCCTCTCCTGCCTTTGGCGGCTGCGCATATCGTGTGTCGCCCGTGGGGAGGAGCAGGGACCTGGTGCACAGACACGGAGCCGACTGCTCCCGCAGAGGGGGCCATCGGGGCGTTAGCCACGGGCTCCTGACTGTGGGGCCTCACCCCTGCGGGCTGGGTTCACCTCTGTGGTCTGGTGTCACCCCCAAGGGCCGTCTCACCCCTGCGGGCTGGCCTCACCCCCGCGGGCTGGGCTCACCCCTGCAGGCACGCAAGGCTCCTCCAGCCCTTCTTTTTGGAGCATTTCTGAGACACCTGGTGCTTCTGCAACTTTTACTGTAAAAACTCTTAAACTGCCTCATGTACAACGGCCGGTGTCCGTCACTGTGCTGCCCCACGGCTGTCACGGCCCTGATCACCCCTGCTCCACCTGCTCGTCCCTCCGCCCCCAGCCCTGCAGCCACGGAAGCTCCCACCGCCCGCAGGGCTCTCTCTGCCCGATGGCCACTCCGCGGGAGCCTTCTCAGATGGGCTCTCATTAGTGATGTGCGTTCGAGGCTCCCAGGTCTGTTGATGGTGCAGCAACTCGTTCCTTTTCGGGGCCGAGCGATACCCCACGGCCCAGAGGGACCACAGGTTACCCGTCTGCTCACCTACGGAAGGGCATCGTGCTTGTCCCCACGTTTTGGTAACTGTTTGAGAAGCTGCTAGAACATCCATGCGCAGGTTTTCGTGTGGACGTAAGTTTTTACCTCCTCTGGGCAGAGCGTTGCTGGGTGTATGTTTGGATTTGTAAGAAGCCACCGCCGCGGCCTCCATACGGGTTGTGCCGTTCTGCGCGCCCACCAGCGATGAATGAGGTCCCGATGCTCATGTCCACGTCCCAGCTGGCACCTGCTGTGGCCAGCGCACGGGTTTTGGCCGTCCTGACGGGTGTGCAGCGTGGCCCTGGCCATGTGCTGCAGTCCTGGTGACGCAGCGTGGAGCATCTTGCCCACGTGTATTGGCCGTCATGTGCTGTCGCGAGCTTTGGCTATTTTCAATCAGGTGTTTATTTTTTATTCTTGAGTTTTAAGAGGTTTCTTGCATATTTTGGATAGCAGTCCATTATCTGATGTGTCTCCTGCAAATATTTTCTCCCAGCCTGTGGCTTCGTTTGTCATTTTCTCCACACTGTCTTTCGAGGAGCAGAAGTCTTTGCCTTTAATGAAATCCTGCTGACCGGTTATTTCCGTGGGTCGTGCCTTACCTGTTGTATCTAAAGTCACTGCCACACCCAACACCCAGGGTCCTTCTCAGCCCGGGCTGTGGGAGGGCTGGCAGGTGCTCTGGTAACCCGTGCCACATCAACCGAAAACAGGGGTCCGGCTGTGGTTGGCCGGACGGCGAGCAGACCCTGGCGCTGGCAGCCCCAGCCCGCCTGCAGGAGGGGGTCCTTGGATTCGGGGCAGCAGTGCGGGGAGAAGCCAGCCTCGGACTCCAGGCTCCACTCCGTCTTCGCCCCCCAGGGCTGTGCGCTTCTCTGGGTCTGGATCTGTCTCCTCTGCCTGCAGGCTAGCCCGAGAACACGAAGGCCGTGTATGCACAGATACAGACACACATTCTCGTCGCCACGGCGAGCACACCAGCACCCACATCGCGATCACAGCCTTGTGGAGAGTGGAGGGCAGACTAGGCATCACCCACAAACCCTGCCTCCTGCTGACCAGGGCAGGAAGGACCCGAGACTCCTTCTGACTAGGGGAACATGACGTTAGAGATGGCATGTCACTTCTAGTGTATGCCACGTCAGGTCAGCTCAGTCTGGCTGTTTCTGGCTTCCTTCCTGGCTCCCTCAGAGGCCTCCTGACGAGGACCTGGGGGTCCTGGCAAAGTCGAGACATGCAAGGGGGTGATCCGCTCCTCCCGGCCCCGGCACACTCACTGGGCTTCGGCCAACAGGAGCCCGGACTGGCCCCTCCCTTACCGAGGGCCCCTGCCATGGACAGACCAGGCCCACATGGGCACACGGGGCTGTTGGGGGCCTGCTGGCATCAAGGTGGGCTGGAGGCCACGCCCCTGCACTCCTCAGACAAGCCATAACACCGTCACACCACTGTGTTTGCAGTGCTTAACACACGCTTCCTAGGTGTCTGGCCCTACGTGCAACCCAAGCAGCCGGCCTGGAGGAGGGGGCGGCCCTGCAGAGGCCACAAGTCACCAGAGCTCCCCGCGAGGCTAACACGGCAGGGAAGGCCGTCCTCTGCTTGGGGGCCATCACTGAGGCGGTAATAGAGCGTCTGTGGGACAGGTTCTTGCTCGGAGACCAGAGGTGCCCTGAGTGGGTGGAGAGGAGAAGGAGCAGGACCCTAGGCAGTGCCCTGAGGCCAGGGGCTGGTGAGGGGCCCTGTCGGCCCTGCCTGGCCGGGGGTGGGGGTGGGGGGGACAGGTGCCCTGGATTCAAGGCTGGAGGATGGTGGAGTGTCCCACGTGCCTTGACTGGGGGAAGGTTTCAGACCCACAGTGGTTTGCCCAGCCCCGGGGGATGACTGAGCCCAGCCCCTTGCCCGCCACCACAGTGGGGACTCCTGGGGTCCCAGGTCCAGGCTGACAGCACCCTCACCGGCTGGGGGCTGCGTCTCTCCAGAGGCCCCTGTCTCCGCTCATATCTGATGAACCGCAGTCGAGCCCTGCGGTGTCCAGCCGGTAAAGGAAGTGAGCGCGGCCGCGGGCCGGGACTCAGCCAGGGGAGGGGCGCCCGCACCGCACCAGACGCCTGACGGGTCCCTGGTCTCAGGGCGCGGTCGCCCCGCATGCCTTCCTCCCGCCAGGGCCATAGTAGCAGCAGGTGCAGCCCT
This sequence comes from Helogale parvula, assembly GCA_004023845.1. Lineage (NCBI taxonomy): Eukaryota > Metazoa > Chordata > Mammalia > Carnivora > Herpestidae > Helogale > Helogale parvula. The sequence goes on along the minus strand of PJEM01016408.1, from coordinate 4,322 downwards.
CGCTCTGGGGCACACCCGCCTCCAGGTGAGGGGCGGGAGCAGGTCCTGGGCAGGGAGAGGCCAGGCGGCCCGCAGAGCCTTGCTCCTGTCCAGGCTTGGCCTCCAGCCCTGTAGACCTGGAGCACGGGCGCAGAGGGGCCCCTGGTGACACTCAGGCCTTGGCACCCTGGTGTCTGTGACCAGGGCGGCTTGTGGAGTTCAGGCTGCACGGTGTGGGGCTCACTGCCTGCCGGCCCAGTGCCCCAGCCACACTCTTCAGTGCGCCGGGCCTGGCCTCACAGGAGAAGGTGGAGGGCCGTGTGCCACGGACGAGGGGCCCCTGCCGCACGGGGACGCCTCCTGCAGTCCCCAAAACACCCCGGTCTCGGGGCAAAAGGAAGCGGGGGTGTGGGCCTCTCTCTGGGCATGGCTGTGCTGTGTGCATCTACCTTCCGGAATCCTGAGTCAGCCTCATGGGGCTCTGTTCTCAGACGCCGGGAGGCACCCGGCACCCAGGGGACCCCAGTCCTTTGGTCTCTGTGCCGAGACGGCTCTGTCCGCAGGAGGCTCCATTCTGGAAGGTACTTTGCTAACATTTCATAAACGTCGCCATGGGGTACAGACACTGTGCTGAGACCCCACGATGACCCGAGGGACACCGGGGCGCTTCCCTGGGCAGCACCCCAGAAGCACAGCATCGCCTCCCCTCCCGCCCACTCCAGAGCCCGTCCGCCCGGAGGCCCCTCGGTCCACACAGGCGGCTTGCAGACAACAGCAATAATTCCCACAGTTCTGGAGGCTGGACATCCGAGGTCAGAGCTTGGGAAGATTCTGGTTCGTGGACAGCCGTCTGCTCGGGGCATCCTCACCGGGGGAAGGAGCGGGGGCTCTGGGGTCTGCCGGTGCCTAATCACATCCCAACACCGTCCCCTGGGGTTAGGGCTTCAGCGTGTCGATCTGGGGGCGGGGGTGGCGGACACAAACCCTCGGTCCACGGCAGCCCGTCTGCCTGGGCTCACCTGGTGGGGGGGCCCAGATCCGCCAGGGGTGAGGGTCCCCCGTGCCTTTCTGGGCTGTGTTTGATCAGGATTGAGGACAGCAGGGTGAGGGGCGCCCAGGGGTCCCTCAGGCCCAGGCCCACCTTCCCTCTGCCTGTCAACAGCAGGCAGCTCACGGTCCCTTGGTGACCAGGAGCAGCCCGCCGGCACTAGGACGGGGCTGCTCGCTGGCATCTTGGCTCAAGGAGCCAGAGGGTTGGAGCTTGGCGGGTTCCTTCTGCGTCCCTGGTAGAGGTGCCCCTGGGAACACCTGTTCCCGGAGCTCAGCATGGGGTGCAGGGAGGCCCTCGAAAGGGCTGCAAGGCACTCCGGCCTCCACGCCGGCTCCCGGCCCCGCTGAGTGCTGGTGGACGTGGGTGCAGCAGCAGGTGCCCCCCCGCCCCCCGTAGGGGCCGTCTCAAACGGAGGCCTCACCCCGCCCTCGGCGGCAGCGGCACCAGGGCTGGCGGGTGCGGCTCTGCACGCTCCTGGCCTCCCACGGCTTCCGAGTCACCGGGCGGCGCTGTTCCTGCCTCCGCGCGCCAAGCGGCCCGGAACAGATGTCAGACATGGAGAATTTTCCCGTGGTGGGAGTTTGATATTTTCGTATTTCTTTACACATATCCTCGAGCTGTGTTCTGGGATTCTGTTAAATTACTTGATCCTTTTGGGTGTTGCTTTTTTAAGATTTGTTAAGTGGGACCAGAGTCGTGTGTTTTGGGGCTCATTATTTTCCACCCTGGTGACAAAGCCCTCTGTCTCCCCAGGGCCCCATGGACCCTGAGATCCCCTCGTCTGGCTGGTGGGAGCAGGCCGCACCAGGGCCGGGCACTGTCCCCTATACGCCTCTCAGCTGGCTCTGTCCCCAACCACAGGCCCAAGTATGGGGACCAGTCCTCTGTTGAAGACACAGGACCCAGCTTTCTCCCTCTGTGCAGCTGTGCCGCTTGCCCCGGGCCAGGGAGGGGGCACCAGCTCTGCCTCAGTTCCCCCCATCTGCGGCTTAGAAATTCCCCCCAGGAAGTCAGCGGGCACATGTGGGGCTCACTGTCTCTCCGGATCCCTGACCTTAGTGGTTGCTGTGCGGGGTGCAGGAAACCACTGTTTATTCCATTGTGTCTGTTCTAGTGTCTCAGGCCCGAGGACAAGCTTGGTCCCCGTGTTTTGTGCAGCAGCAGAAATGGCCTGCCCTTCCTCGGGGTCTCCACCTCCCCGGATTGCTCTCTCCAGTTTCCTCGGTGCTGCTCACTATCTGGTCTGTCTGTCGTGTTTCTGGCCTTGCTGTTCCCCAAACGTGTGGAGGAGCCGGCTTCCCACTCTGGCCTCGGCCACACGCTGCACCTCTGATTCGGAGCCCAGAGGTTTGGGCCTCTTCTCAGGCTTGTGGGGCTCCCGGAACACGCCGGGGGCCACGAGCTGGGGCATGCGGCCTCCTTCTCCTGAGCCACTCTGTTTCGCCAGGTGTGGGGGCAGGGGGAGGGGTCTGGAAGCTTTTCTGCTCCGTCCCAGCCTCTGGGGAGCCCCTGCCTCCCAGGTTCCGGGAGCTCCGGGCCGAGTCTCTGTGCCGCCCCTGTGGACCCCTCACCCCCTGCCACCTCCCCACCTGGGCCAGCGTCTCTTCACCTTCTAACTACAGACTTGGTGGGTGCCCCCCACCCATTCTCTCTACTCTTGCAGATTCATGTGCTTTTTCCCTTTAATTCACTTTGGTGCTCCTACCGGGGCTCCGAAGGGGAGGTTGGGTGTGGAAAGCCTCACCGTCCGCTGAGAGCAGCCGGCCTGAGGACCTTTTCTGCCGCAGCTGCAGTGAAATAGTCCCGTGGCTGCTCCCTGAGGGAAGGAAGAGGAAAGATGAGGTCACTGCTGTCCTGGGTGGTTTTCACAATGAAATCGGGGCACATGTGACCAAGTGCGTCGAGGGCCCTCAGCCTCAGCCCAGCCCGGGGTCTCCTGGGCCGCGACCCCTGGCAGCGGCCAGTGTGGAGTCCCAGGCGGGAGCAGGGGTGTGGGAGACCACAGCGCCCCCAGAGCTGCATGAGGCCAAGGACGGGGCAAGGCTGTGATCCTGACAGCAGGTGACAGGCAGGCCAAACGAGCTCCTTTTCTTGACCAGCTGAAAATGAGACCCTCCTCCGATGGGTGGACTCTGCCCCTCCCCAGCAGGCATGGGCTGCTCACCTGACAGTGCACCTGGGAACAGAGACCCAGGCCCAAGGGGCTGCGTTCTGGGCTGGGGGGGGTATTAGGACTATGAGCAGGTCTATGCAGTTTGGAAGATGTGTGTCTGATGGAGGCAGTTTGCAGTGGAGGACAGCACAGGAAGGGCCACACCAGTGCCTGCCTGCCCCCGCCCACCCCCTGCCCAAGGACCTGCCTGGCGGAGGTGACAGCCCAGTCACTTGGGAGGGTGGGGGGGTCCCAAGCGGACTAGCCAGGAAGCTGCCCAGGGGCCCGGAGTGAGGGGCAAGGACTCGGAGGCTGGGCACAGAGACCCAGAAGGTCCAGGGGCCGGGTGACCTCGGAGAGCAGCTCCAAATGGGGGGCGGGCGGGAGGGTGTCTTATGTTGGGTGTAGACACGGCCGCCAGGCAGGAAGCCCCGCCAGTGTGTGGTGAGGAGCTCGCAGAAACAAAGCCAGCAGATTGTAATCGGGATGAAGAATTGTTCATAATCACGGGAAGCTGTGGTTAAGTTTCCCAAAATAGGACCTGTGGGGAGAGATGGACAGCTTAGCACTTGTCATCAAAACAGAGAAAGTGGAAAAAAACCAGCAGCTTTAAAAGAAAGAGCGTTTACATTTAAGAGACATTTAAGAGACACATTCTCAGTGTGTTTTGCTGCCCCCGGAAGGGCTCTGGCACCATCCACGTCTTTCTCGTTCAGAGATCTCTCAGTGTGTGTGGTTACAGAGCGTGTCCTGAGACCCTCAAACACTGGAGTGGCAGCTGACGAGACTCCGTCCCAGGATGCCAGCCCGGGTGGCTCGTGTGCATGGACCCATCCCCGACACGGGGAACAGCAGACATTCTACCGAGCACAGGATGGCCACAGACCTTCCACAGGGACTCGGGCCCCCAGTGATGGGCAGTGATGAGATCCCCAGGATCCTGGAGGACAGAGTGGGGAGCCAGTCCTCCCACAGGACCAGAGAAGCAAGTGTCCCGAGCCTCCCCACAGGACAGAGGCAGCAGGTGTCCCAAACTTCCCCCACAGGACCAGAGCAGCAGGTGTCCCAAGCCCCCCCCCCCACAGGACAGAGGCAGCAGGTGTCCTGAGCTCCCCCCACAGGACCAGAGCAGCAGGTGTC
>PJEM01016407.1:0-25919 GCA_004023845.1 Helogale parvula | reverse complement strand
TTTCACACACAGTCTCTCTCTCTCTCTCTCTCTCTCTCAAAATAAATAAACTTAAAAAACTTTTAAAAGAAATTTTACTGCTTATACTTTTGCTTTATTTTTATTTTTTTAATGTTTTTTATTTTTATTTTTTTTGAGAGAGAGAGAGACAGCTTGAGCAGGGGAGGGTCAGAGAGAGAAGGAGACACAGAATCTGAAGCAGGTCCCCAGGCTGAGCTACTTCCTTTGAGAACCCGCTGCATGTGATGCAGAGCTGTCATGAACACGACAGTGCAGAAAGCACAGGCTATGGAGGGATCGGAGACTCGAGGTGCCAGGCAGATGCTGGTCCCTTCCTGTCATCCAGAGGAGGAGGGACGGACATGCACACCAGAGAGCATGGCATGTTGGAAGCCCTCACAGGAGTTCTTCGCTGCAGTCAGGCACTTGAGCCCGCCCTCGGAGCTAGACTTGGGGTAGATTCTGGTGATGACTTACAAGCCTAAATATTTCTCATTACCCAAAATTTAAATGTTTGGGCTAATTTATCCAAATTGGGTTCAGCAGGTCACACCATCCCTTAAACACAAGTGCCCCCGATCGTCTGGAGATGGGGATCAGTAGCGAGCAAGTAGAGAGACTTGCAGGTCAAAATGCCCATGGCTTTGCAAATTGTGCTCCCAGAAGTCTGAGGGATTCCAGGAGGTACCCTGGAAGCAGCTAGGGGAGTGAGTTGGTGGCTGAGGCCTTGCAACTATGTCCAGACCCCAGACATATTTCTCACCCCTCCGCTGCTACTGCCCTGCTCTAAGCCGCCTCGTTTCTGGCTTGAATAGGGCAATAGCCTGATATCAGTCTCTTCCCGTCATCCTTCTCACCATCTTGTTTATTCTCAAGGCAGCAGCCAGAGTGAGCCTGTTCAAACAAGTCACATGAGGCCACTCCTTGGCTCGGAGCCCTGAAGTGACTCCCCATTTCTCTCAGTGTACAAGCCAAATTCCTGTGACCAGACTCACACTGTGGCTTACACAGTGCAGCGCCCCTTACCTCTCACTGCTCCCTCCTTGTTCATGCACTCCTGTGCCCAAGCGTCTTTGCTGTTTCTCTGTCATGCAAGGTGTCTCTGGAGCAGGACCTTTGCTCAGACTGTTCTCTGTCTGGATCCTCTTCTCTCAGACATCTCTTTGGTGGTTTCCTCTTCGTCGTCGTCGTCTTTTTTTTTTTTTCAAATCTTTGCTGAAACCTCAGTTTCTCCATGAGCCTTCCCCTGACTTCCTTCTCTCTTACTGTTTTCACCACAGTAGTGGGACACTCTGAACCCCCCTTCCTTTGGCTTACTTCTTTCTGTTAGATGTATTGCCTTCTAACATATAATTTATTGATTAGCTACATTTATTGTTTATTATCCGCTTCTCCTGGCTAGATAATTAAATTCCATAAAGCATATTTGTCTGTTTTGTTTCCTAATGTTTACCAGGCAGTTAGAACATTGCCTGGCATATAATAGGATTTCAATTAGTGTATAAATTAATAAATGAGGGAGTGAGTGAATGAATGAATGTGTTTCTGGATCCTTCACCTCTTCATCAACCATAGCAATTTCGTCTTTTAAAAAAATATTTATTTTTATTTTGAGAGAGAGAGACAGAGAAAGAGAGTGAGGAAGGGCAGAGGAGATGGGGGAGAGGAAGAGAGACAATCCCAGTGCAGAGCCTGACATGGGGTTCGATCCAACAAGCCTTGAGATCACAACCTGAGCCAAAATCAAGAGTCAGATGCTTAACTGCCTGAGCCACCCCGGTGCCTCACAATTTCATCTTTAAAATTGGTTTTGATTTTAGGCTTCTGCATAAGATTTCATTTGAAGAAAAGGTTCAGCGGTTAAAAAGTCCATTTAGAAACTACCACCATGATCCAAAGCCTCTTTGTAAAGATGGAGGAGCCCAGGCCCCCAGGAGTCACACACCTGGTTAGAGCAGAAGTGGAAAATGACCCACATCTTCTGACTTACGATGTCAGCCTCGTTGGTCTAGTTCATGCTTATCGATCTCTGCTCCTGCTTCAGTCTTTACATCTGCTTTTGAAGAAGCAGCATTTCCCAATTAGTCAAGAGTTTGATGCCACGGAACAGGAGCAGGAGTTGTTCTCTGAACAGCCGTTCTCCCTTTTTTAAGCTCTGATTACCGCAAGTGACAGCTTTGTAAGTGTGTGATAAGCTGGGTTTTCTATTTCCAGCTCAACCACCCCAGGTGTGATTAGGCTTATTGATGCTGTTATTGCTAGTAATTCGCTTTTATATATAGTTTTTCTTCTGGCAACGCCCAGTTCCTAGAAATTTCGCAAGCATTTCTCATATGCAAAGGCGAATGAAGTAAGCACCACCTGTTCGGTATTTTCCTCCACGGAAGGTATCTTCCCCCCTCTTCTTTTCTCTTTTATGGTATCTCATCGAGGAAATAGTTGGCCAACCATCCAGCCAGAGTTACAGACCCACTTTATGGACTTTGTCTTGTTTCCAACTTTAAAGAAAAAAGGGACACCTGAATGGCTCATTCGGTTAAGTGTCCGACACTTGATCTCAGCTCAGGTGTTGATCTTAGGGTTGTGAGTTCAAGCCCTGCACTGGGGCTCCCCACTGGGCATGGAGCCTACTTAAAACAAAAAGAGAATTCCCCAAGGGGTTAGCTAGTAAATGCTGGTGACATAGCATTGTAATGATAGTCATTCGAGAATGAGCGGTCAAGGCCTCTAGCAGTGGCTGTTCCCTCCGCCTGGGAAGCTTTGCCCCCCAGGCCCGGCTGGGTTGGCCTGAGCTGCCTCAGCATTATCACCTTCCCAATATATCACGTGTCTGTTATATCATCCTCACGTTAACTTCCCTTCCTGTACCTTGTTTACCTACTGCTGTAAACTCATTGTGTCTGTCAGCAACCCCACCTAGAATGGAGACGCCATTAAAGTTGGGACCTCATCTGTGTTGTTTCTTGCTGCACCCCAGTGCCTCGAAGAGGGCTTGTCGTGGGTTAAGTATATACTTTCACTTAACCAATGGTTCAGAAGTTTTACCTCATCTAGAGTTACTAATCTCTGTGCCACCTCAGAGCCCATGCTTTTTCTGACCCTGCATAAGCAATTCCCTGTATTATTTTACCTTTGTTTGAAATACCCAGAGAGGTTTCTCTTTTCGTGACTGGACTTGTCAGTGGGTATGAGACCACCACTCAGTATCTGAAATAAAAAAAACAAAGCTGAATGTACTGCTTACTACAGTAAGGGGGGACATAGGCAAATGCATTCTCTTTAAGCAGAGACATCTACTAATATTATATAGGGATTTGAGGAATCCTAAAGTTCAGAAATTGGAAGACTTTTGGAGGCAAAACTCGTGTGGACATGATCCGCAGAAGTTTGGTTACTCAGCAAAGGCCGTTGCTGATTGGGTGTCACTCAGAGTCATGTGTATTGAAGTGAGTCCATCTCTGATTGGCTGACTTTTAGAAGTGAGGGTTGACGGCAATTGATTGGCTTGTGGAAGGTTTGTTCAGTGAGGCAAGTTGTTGACCAATTAAAACAAGTTTAACACCAATTTTGGTGTCTTCTTGTTACCAGGCCACAAAACAAGCAATCCTTTCTCAAGTTTGTGGGAAATATTTTTTTAATTTAAAATGTTTTTATTACTATTATATTTTAATTCCAGCATAATTAACATACACCATTATATTAGTTTCAGGTGAACAATACAGTGATTCAAGAATCCTCTACATTAGCCAGTGCTCATCATGATGAGTGTACTGTTAACCCCCTTCATCTATTTCATCCATCCACACACCCACCTTCCCTCTGGCTACCGACAGTCTGTTCTCTATATTTAAGAGTCTGTCTTTTGTTTGTCTCTTTTGTATTTTGTTTGTTTTGTTTCTTAAATTCCACACATGAGTGAAATCATATGGTATTTGTCTTTATCTGACTGACTTATTTCACTTAGCGTTATACCATCTACAGCCATCCATGTTGCAAATGGCAAGATTTCATTCTTTTTTATTACTAGGTAATATTTTATATATATATATATATATATATATATACACACACACACACACACACACACCACATCTTCTTTATCTAGTTATCTATCAATGGACATTTTGGCTGCTTCCATATCTTGGCTATTGTAAATAATGCTGCAATAAACATTAGGGTGCATATATCTTCTTAAATTGGTGTTTTCATATTCTTTGGGCAAACAGCCAGTACTGGAATTAATCCATACTGTTTTCCACAGTGGCTGCACCAGTTTCCATTCCCACCAACAGTGTATAGGGGTTTCTTTTTCTCCACCTCCTCTCCAACACTTGTTGTTTCTTGTGTTTTTTATTTTAGCCATTCTGACGGATGTAAGATGAGATCTCATTGTGGTTTTCATTTGCATTTCCCTAATGATGAGCAGTGTCGAGCGTCTTTTCATGCGTTTGTTGGCCAACTATATGTCTTTGGAGAAATGGCTGTTCATGTCTTCTGCCCATTTTTTAAATTGGATTATTTATTTTTTTGGTGTTGAGCTGTGTAAGGTCTTTATACATTTTAGATATTAACTCCTTATTGGATATGTCATTTGCGAATATCTTCTCCCATCCGGTAGGTTGCCTTTCTGTTTTGTTGATGGTTTCCTTCTTTGTGCAAAAGCTTTTTATTTTGGCATAGTCCCTTGCCTGAGGAGACATGCCTAGAAAAATACTGCTATGGCCAATGTCAGAGAAATTACTGTCTGTGCTGTCTTCTTGGATTTTATGGTTTCAGGTCTCACATTTAGGTCTTTAATTATTGGAATATTTTTATTCTCAGTTTCTCCCTTTCGGTCCTCATTTAGTGAAAGCTGCAAGTGAGATCATCAAGGTATGTATGTCCAGATCATTGCCAATATAACTGATTTTCCTGAAAGGTGTGGTTTCATTTGTCGACTTCTGGTTTTCAGGTCGCATATTGATCAGTGTGATCCCATCTTTTTTCATCATAAAATGATTAGTTGAATGATCTATCAGAATAGTGGCTTCTTGGTAGCACTTAAAACTCTGGAATGCATACATTGAACAACTGTAAGACAAATGAGCGTAACTAGAATTATGATATAAAATGGAATGCGAAGATAATATAGAGCCATGACCAGGATTTTCTAGGTCCAAGTAAGAAAGCTAGTCCAAATGTTTTCCTGTATCTCTCTGAGATAGTCATGTTTAATTACTTCCTCTAGGTTTGACATAGCTTGTTCTATCCCACCCATGGCATTAATCAATTTACAACATGTAGCACAATGGTGTGGGCTACCACTCAGTTGGGGTAAAAAATCCAGTGCACAAAAGTTTTTTCCGGACATGAAGCCTTCTGGAATTATAGAAACATAATCATGGGAATCTTCTTCATGGACTATAGAATATAGCATTGCTGGATTAAGAATGGTACTCCAGTGGATGCTAATATAAGAAGGAGAAAGGAATAATAATTCATAATTTTCTAAGCATTTAGTAGAAAAACAGAGGGGGCTTTCTGCTAGCAATAGGGATTTGGATATGTAACACAGATTTAAAGATTTTATATAAATTCTGAGGATGTTTTACCTGATTTTATTGAGGTCTTTAGTTGCTCTGAAACAAAGAGTGTAAGCATTGTTATTAAATTAAAATTAAGGTAAGGTCTTAATAGGCAATGCTCTTTTGAGGTGTCCCATGCTGTTAAGTTCTCATCCTGGACTATGGCCTGATTTTCCATAAACAAAGTTTATATAATCTAGAAAGAATCAGTTTGGACTCTAATCTACTGCTCTAATTAATCTGTTTTGTCTATGGAGTCTAGTGTCCATAGGGATTCTGGGACCATAAAGTTGTGGGGAGTTTCTGGTTTTGCTTTTTTGTTTTGTTTTTAAATTTTTAAAATGTTTTTATTTATTTTTTGAGAGAGAGAGACAGCGTGAGCAGGGGAGGGTCAGAGAGAGAAGGAGTCACAGGATCTGAAGACAGGCTCCAGGCTCTGAGCTAGCAGTAAGCACAGAGCCTGAGGTGGGGCTCGATCCCATGAACGGTGAGATCATGATCTGAGCCGAAGTTGGATGCTTAACCAACTGAGCCACCCAGGCGCCCCTGTTTTGTTTTTTGTTTTGGTAACATCTTAGTACTCTAGGTGTTCTCACGCCTCGATCACCTGTAATTTGACCATGTGCAACTCAAGGTCAAAATGTCTGGAAGTAGCTTTTATTTATTAAATTTGTAGGCGTTTTATCACAGAGAATAAAGGTGTATTCTTCTGATAAGGATCTGAAAACATCAGTTATAGTCATTACATGTCTTCAAATTTGGCTTTTATTATTGTTGTTGTTGTTGTAATTTGTTATATGGTACAACCAGTCATTTCTACATTAAGTCAAATTTTCTTTTTTCTTACCATGTCAAGTTTCCCTTCCTTTTCAGACAATTTTGAAATGTTTCTATGAAGAATCTGTATAGTGGGAATGCAGTGGTAGTTGGAACATAGAGAGTAGTTGAAGGTGAGAGTGACACCCACATATACAAGAACAAGTATTGTTGTTTATATTTAATCATAAACCATTCCTCTTGGGAATTTAGAGGAAGGACAGAGACTTCCTTTTCTATTAGAGTGGCATCAGCACATAGATTTTTGGACAATTGTCCTTTTGGTTGTTGCCAATGCGAGACGCCAGTTTTTCAATGGCTCTTTTGCTTACGATGTCCATAGGTGTCTTTATCTGTAGACTCAGATATTACAGAAGAGAGGCCCTTTCAGTTCTTTTATCTAGAGATCCATGAGTTATATGGGTTTCTAGCTTGTTTGCTCAATAGGACTATTGGAATGTCTATCAATACAATGAAGATTTTTTAAACTGGCAATTGGCATTCTAATTTTTTTTCTGATTAGATCTCTTAATTCACGTTTAAGCCCATTCACAAAAAGAAAGGACAAACTTCCCTTTTACTTCAGTATTAGGTTTATCCCAGAACACTCTTTGAAATGATCTGAACTCTATTTTTCATCCATAGTTTACCAATTCAAATTTTTAAATTTTATCTTTAATTGTGTTACAAACATATAACAATTAAATATTTACTTTATAATTTTGGATCTGAATTAAATATAACTTTAGGGGCGCCTGGGTAGCCCAGTAGGGTCTAGCATCTGACTCTTGATTTCTTCTCAGGTCATTAATTCATGATCCTGAGATCGAGTCTGCTCACTGAGGGTAGAGTTTGCTAAGATTCTCTCTCTCTCCTCTGTCTCTCCCCTGCTTGTGTGAGCATGCACACCCTCTCTCTCTCAAAAAATCTAACTTTATAAGAAAGACTTCTAAAACTTATATAGTATATTTATATTTACTTAAAATTTTATATAGCTAGGTTATGTATATATTTTCTGTTTTATCATACTGATATAAAATATATTTTTCTGTGAGAGGGACTAAAAATTAATTGAATTACTTGGTATGGATCTGTAGTCTGGGACAATATGAATCTAACAAAATTCTGAATTCTATAGCAATATTTGGCCTGTCTTTTGATTATAGTCTTTGATTTGGCTCTAGACCAGGGTTTGTTTTGTCTTATGATCAGGATTTTTTTTTCTTTTAAAAACATTTTAATTCCATTATAGTTAACATACAGCATTATATTAGTGTCAGGCATACAATATAGTGATTCAACAATTTGGTACATGACTCAGTTGCTTATTATATGAGGATTTTAATTTGACTTTCACAAATCTATTTTGTGGCCTATCAATTTTACAAAATGATAGTTCTTTTCCTGAGAAAATCCTGAAGAAAGAATAACTCCTTAGGGGCGCCTGGGTGGCTCAGTCGGTTAAGCGCCCGGCTTCGGCTCAGGTCATGATCTCACGGTTTGTGGGTTCAAGCCCAGCGTCCGGATCGGTGCTGACAGCTAGCTCAGAGCCTGGAGCCTGCTTCGGATTCTGTGTCTCCCTCTCTCTCTGACCCTCCCCTGCTCACGCCGTCTCTCTCTGTCTCTCAAAAACAAATAAAAGACATAAAAAATTTTTTTTCTAAATAAATAAAAATAAAAAAATAAAAAAAAGAATAACTCCTTAAAGAGGTCAGGTAAAGGTGAGTGGAAAAAATATGCAAGTGTAGGTTTCAGAAGCTTACAAATGCAAGATTATCTTGCATCTAGGCTTTTAGTTTTAGGCCTAGGCATACCAATTAAAAATTTTTTTTTAATTTTAAAATATTGACTGGGTTTTTGCCAAAAGTTCCCTTCAACAGGCATTGTTACTCTAGGTTAATATGCTTTCCCTCTACAGAAGGAAATGTAAAAGTCCTAATATTATGGCTTTCTGTTGAAAGCAAAAGCTCTTTCAAGAAGAGGTTAAGATTTTGACATAGAAAAACCTCATCATGAAAGCAGAGGCCACTATGGCCAGCCAACAGTGTGTTTGTCAACCGTGCCTCAGTCACCCCAACCAAGTGGAGGCTAGGCAGAGATCCTCTGATAACAACTCAACAATCGCTGGCTTAGATACAGACTTAATAACATAACCTTCTTTCATAAATTTGCAATATAAGGAATGTCTACGTAAAGGCTTGTAGGGAATCTGAGGCAAAATTTGACCAGTAGCTTTTTCACAGATTGAACAATGATCTAGAGGACTCTCAACTGTTAGTCATGGATTCGAGCTGTCTTATGTTAGAGACTCATCAGACCTGTGTCTCCATCTCTTCTTTTAAATTTAACAGGAATATAATCTAGAGCAAAACAAAACCACATGGAACAAACTTTGTACCTGTAGACAAACTACAGCAAACATGAGGCCAAAAAAACAAAACAGGAAATGAGGTTCATGGTAAAAGTATTTATCAAATGATATACCTTCAAAACACAAGGTGTAATGACTCTATACACAAAGACCTAAGTCTAATTATTTACCAAATGGTGCACCTCCAAACCAAGAGATCTAATTATTTTATCCAAAGATATAAGCTAATAATCTTATAAGCAGTCCTCCTGTGTACAATAAGCATTGAGAGCTCAATGAAACCAATCCACACTTAGATCATTGAGACTGACTCACCTGGCAACAGATTTGAAAAGACAAATGGAGTTTGAATACCAGGGTTGGTCCAATAGTTCCCTGGAATGCTGCCAAACCTGTCTTCAGGTCAATCTTGGAGGAACCTCCAGAAGTGTTGAAGGATCAAAGAGCCCTCACTCGATATGTTTACCAAAAAAAAGTTTAATTTACTGTTTACTACAGTAGCAGAGAGCTATGTTGAATAGCACACTCTCTCTGAATAGGGAAGTCTGTTAATATTTTATAGGGGTTTGAGGAAGTATGAGCCCAAGGTTTGGAGGGTCTGCAGAGGGAAAATGTGTTGACCCTATCTGCAGATGCTTGGTTACTTATCTGAGGCTGTTGTTGGCTGGCTGTCATCCCCGACTGGCCCACCTTTGAAAGTAGGTGTTGACATTGATTGGCTGGCTTGCAAAAGCATGTTCATTGGAGCAAGTTATCGATTGGTTAAACAGGTTTAAAATGAGTTTGGTGCCTTCTTATTACCATGGTTACATAATAATCAGTCTTTTCCTAAATTCATGGGTACTTTCTTTTTATGTTCAACCCTAACCAATACACCTCCCTTAGTTTAGGTCTGGACTCTGAATCTGTATTCCACCAAGCCCTTTATTAACTTTGTGGTATTTCTTGAAAAAATTACTTTACCCAACTTTAGACTCCTCATTTGTAAGACATGGCTCATAATACCCACCTTTGGGATTATTGTGAAGATGAATGTTACAGTGATTGTGAGAACTGTAAATTACAAAACATCCTAAACATATAAAACACTTAAAGTCCTCTCAAGACGTGATAATGTCAAAGTGGTGTTTAAATTCTAAAGTGCTTTATGATCATAAATATTTATATGATCATTTTTAGTATTTAACTTATTATTATCATGCCCTGATCTTCAAGACCCAACTCAATGTTCTTTCTCTCAAGAACACAGTTTTGACTGCCCAAGTCTCCATGGATCTTCCTCTTCTCTGAATTCCCGCTTTTCTTATCTGTACCATACAACTTAGCCCTTGTAATTATTCCATCTTGATTTAACCACTGTAATTTCAGGTCTTATTTCTCCAAACAGATTTGAAGTTACTTGAGGTGAGAATCTTATCTTTGGTGTTAATGAAGACACTCAGGGCAGCCTCTGTAAGGCAATGGAACTTAGACTTGAGATAACACCTGCTCTCCTGGATCCATTCCAACCCTCTCATTTTCCAAATGAAGAAACTAAGGCCCAGAGAGGGGTAACTTGCTCAGAGAAAACAGAGCCAGAACTAGAACCTGTGTCCCTACTCCTCATCGTCATTCTTTCTTCAGGGTCTCCCATGCTGCATTGTTAATATCCCTAAGGGTGCCTGACAAAGTTGCTGAGCTCATACTGGGTGCTCAGCAAACACCTATAACCACCTTCCTCAAGGCTGAGTTTACTCAGGTATTTGGAAAGCAGAACGTTCCCACAACGCTGCTGACACTGTAAATTAATAATGTTGGGTCTTCCTCGGGTGGCAGCTTAATTCATGATTGTGAATCATCTGACATTTCAATTCACATTTACAGGGTTCATTCTCTTTTTCTGCTATAAGAGGTTCCACAAAGGATATCCCAACTCTCTTAAAGTACATACCCTCCCTCACCGCTTGCCAAAGTCTACACCAGTAATACAAATGGAAAGAATTAGTAATTGCACAAAACCTTCCTGGTTAAACGTGGCAATGGAAAAACACATCGATCACATTCATAACGAAAATTAGATTTAAAAAGCAAAAGTCTAAAAACATATTTGCATGACCTTAGTTTATTCTCACCCAAGTTATTTAAGACTGAGCTTGATGCTTCTGAGCTAATTGTTCTTTCTGGGTCTTTCTCCAGGCATTCAAATAGGCACTTAGCAAAATAGTAATGAAAGGAGTTGGTACTTTTTAACTCCAATGCACAAATGGCATTTTTTTTGCTTTTTGGAGGCTGTTGTAAATTAGACCCTGACTTGGGAGAGAAGATGAAACAGGAAGGGGGCCCTTGTTTAGCAAAAGGATTAGCTCAGCAAATCCTTTCCAGAAGGCTCCCAATTTCCATTAATACATAACAATAAGAGCTGTACTTAGCATAGCAAGCAAGCCACCCCCACTCTTGTTCACTTGCTGCCTTATCTCTGGGAACACTGCGCCTTCTACAAACAGGCTCCATTCTTGAGTCACAGCCCTAATTAATTGAGTATTTTTCTCACCCTCTCCCAAGAACTCTTTCTTTCCCCATCTCACTTTGTAATAGAAAATAATAACCAACCAAAAAGGGCAATTCATCAATCTGTAGTAGGAGCCATAACACTGACCATATCTGTGATCCTGAAATCATTTTACTTGGAATTTATTCTAGGAGAAAAATCAAAAGAAGAAAAAATAATAACAAACTGGAAAGAGTGAAAAATGTTTAACAGTAGGGAAATGGTTACAGTAATTATTAAATATCTACTTCAAGAGTTATGATATCAAAGACTAACTGTAAGGTTTAATAGATGGAGGCAGAGACAGAGGAAAGAAAGAGACCAAGTTATGGAGCCAAGAAAGCCTTTATTGAGATCTGTGATTCCCGGGCGAGGTTCCACAACCTGGGAGCGGGGAGTCGGGGAAGTCACGCCTGGTTTGGGAGGGGCGGGGTTTTTTATGGGTGAGGGGGTTCTGGGTTTGATCTTGGGAGGGCAGATTATCAAATAAGGGCATTTCAGGGACATGGCGGGATGGAATAGGTTGCCTCCTCTGTCAGGGTGATGGGAAGCTGGAGCTTCATGATTGGCTGTTTTCAAACTGGTGCAGGACATTCCAGGTCTGCAGGTGAGGGGTGAGGGTCGTCGGTGCCTGGTGTTTTTCTCTAACCCACAGCAAAATGGCCGCTCGGTCGCCTTCTTAAGGTAACTGTTACACTAACAGCAGTAGAAATAGCTCTTAAATTATAATCATAAATTAAAGAGAGAAAAAAGTGGTATGTTTGTGTAGAGACTATTCTTGGAAGCATATTTTTATACCCAAGTTTCCAATATCGTCCTCAAAAACCAGAAACCACCAGGGAGACTGAGTCACGCATGCAAAAGCAAAGGGCTTTATTATTACGGGCTTATAAGCTCGGGCTTACGGACTTCGCCAACGCAGTGGATCCATGTGGAGAGCCCCAAACAAAGGCAGGGTAGGGCTTTTATGGGCTTGGGAAGGGGGAGTTACAAGAAATTGTGACACAGGTATAGTGATCCAATCATTATTATATTATTGACAGCAGGTTTAACCATTCATTGATAATTTTGGTGGGAGCCAATCACAACATTTAGAGTATTGGCCAATTACAGAGTGGGCTCAGGACCCTCACATAGGGCGTGACTAGCCTTCTAGGCCAGTCCTTAGAAATGTTAAAGGTGTTAGCTGGCCTTTCCTGATTGGGTGTTACAAGGGTTATCCCTCCTTCCTTGGGCAATGTGTGCCCTTCTATTTTCTCATGGACTCAGTTTCAGACCTGCGTCCTTACAGTAGAAATCTAGGTATACTTACGTACAAAGAATGGAAAGTAGTGGTCAAAGACAAAAATGATTTAATTATTTATTTTAGATTTTTTTAATGCCTGTTTACTTTTGAAAGAGACAGAGAGACAGAGCATGAGTGGTGGAGGGGCACAGAGAGAAAGACACAGAATCTGAAGCAGGGTCCAGGCTCTGAGCTGTCAGAACAGAGCCCAATGTGGGTCTCAAACCCATGAACCACAAAATCATGATCTAAGCTGAAGTCGGACACTTTAACCAACTGAGCCACCTAGGTGCTTTTATTTTTAATTTTTATTTATTTTCGAGAGAGAGACAGAGTATGAGTGGGGGAGAGCCAGAGAGAGAGGGAGGAGACACAGAATCCTAAGAAGGATTCTGTAGGCACAGAGCCCAAAGCAGGGCTCAAACGCATGAGCCAATCATGACCTGAGCTGATGTCGGACGCTTAACTGACTAAGCCAGCTAGGTGTCCCAAGACAAAAATAATGTAGATCAGAGCGGCAGGAGAATGGTTGTGTTTTGATGGTGATAATTTTTCAAAATGCTTTTTAATAATACAGAAAAGTCATAGTTCATCAGGGTAGTTAGTCTTACGACATATGAAACAGCGCTCTGGTTTGGAGTTGGGAAATATCACTAAGTGGCAATACGACCCTGGAAAATCCTTTCTCTCTGATCTTTCTTTCATTATCTATAAAATGAGGACATTGAGCAACCATTTTCTAAGTGAATTTGTAGTTTTAAATTCTCTTACCTTTCATGGGCTTCTTTTCTTCTTTAATTTAGTTAATGCTTGAAAATGATTTAAGGATAGTAAACACTTGTCAAATTTCAGGGCCTTAGTTCAGTAAAGAAACTCTCAAGCCTCAGTCTCAAGCTTAGAGAAATGGGTTACGTAAAATAAAAAGTAATCTGCCTTGGCTCAAAATGAGTCTTTTTTTTTTTTTTTAAGATTAAATCTTGCCTTGGGGCGCCTGGGTGGCTCAGTTGGTTAAGCAGCTGACTTCGGCTCAGGTCATGATCTCGCGGTTCCTGAGTTGGAGCTCCGCATCGGGCTCTGTGCTGACAGCTCAGAGCCTGGAGCCTGCTTCAGATTCTGTGTCTCCTTCTCTCTCTGCCCTTCTGCTTGCACTCTGTCTCTCCTCCTCTCAAAAATAAACATTAAAAAAAATCTTGCCTTTATCTACTCTCAGAGCGGCTCATACTTGCAACCTGCTGATAATTAAACAGGTAGCAGTCAAATGTTTTTAAAAGATAGATAAATAGGGTTATCCAAGGGCATTATGATGCTGTGAGTGAATAAATCATGACTGCTGACGTAGGACTGTTGCTCTTTTCTAATTGTTACAAGGCACGACGATATGTATATTTCAGTTCTGTGTGCCAAGGTGTCAGCAAGTCAAAGTCCTCAGAAGATGGCAGCATGATCACCAAATTTCCCCTGGGGGGCTGCTGGGGGCCTAAGAAGCAGTGTTTCTAGAACACATTTTACTTACCTTGGATCTCAAACTTAGTTCCTTTTCCAAGACCTCCCTTCCCCCCTTTTCTATTCACACCCCAATTAAACTCACATTCTGGTTACCCAAGCCCTAAATTTTGTGGTCTTATGCAGATGGCTCCAAATCAATGGTCTTCCCCTTTATGATCTGTATGACCATGTATCTTCTCTGACATTCAGAATCTAGTTATAAAGTCCTTCTTCATGCATCTGGGGCATAAGAGATCTAGTACTTAATGTGTCTTTTGTACAGTGTCTGGTACATGGTGAGTATTAAATAAATGTCAGAACTTCTCTTATTTCCCAATTCCCTCTTTTAAGAGTCCTTGTCTCGGGGCACCTGAGTGACTCAGTTGGTTAAGCTTCTGACTCTCGATCTTAGCTCAGGTCTTGATCTCAGTGTTGTGAGTTCAAGCCCTGCACTGGGCTTCATTCTGGGCTTGTATCCTTTGGAAAAAGAAGAAGGAGGAGAAGAAGAAGAAAGAAAAAGAATCCTTGTCTATAGCACTATATTGTTTGTAATACTTAATTTGGCAGTGTGTATTGTTTCTCAAATGACTCATATAGGTATAACTTACCTATTCAGTCTCACATATGGAAGGTCAGTTACAGGATAAGCACCAATTGAACATGCTGGAAGCTTGGGGAAAGCCCAGTAACATCATCCATTATGAAGAAACCAAAAATAGAACTAACATTTATTAGGTGGTTCTACATACCAGGCACTGTGCTGTGGACTTGGAATGCCTTAGCTCCATTAATCCTTAAAAAAAATCCCAAGTGGTAGGTAATTTTACTGCCTATCTACTAATGAAAACATGACATTTAAAAAGGCTAATGAAAGGGGCGCCTGGGTGGCTCAGTTGGTTAAGCATCTGACTTCGGCTCAGGTCATGATCTCACAGTTCGTGGGTTCAAGCCCCTCATCGGGCTCTGTGCTGACAGCTAGCTCGGAGCCTGGAGCCTGTCTTCAGATCCTGTGACTCCTCTCTCTGACCCTCCTCTGCTCATGCTGTCTCTCTCTCGCAAAAATAAATTTAAAAAATTAGATTAAATAAAAGGCTAATGAAAGAGATAGTAAATAACAACTGAGATCCGAACCCAGATACTTCTGATTTTGAATATAAACTCTGTAGAAAACAAATTTACTACCAACAATGGCACTTGTTACAGAGTAGCCAGAGCCTATTGTCTACAGAGGGTGTGGCGTCTTAGCTGAAGGACTGCTGGAAACCCGCCTCTGGGGCAGTGTTCTAGCTCTGATGTCACCAGGAAGCTCATATTTCTGCTCCTCCAGCTGCAGGGTGATACAGAAAGGAAAGGAGAGATTGTCAACTCCTCCACAAAGGTGATCTTTACTAAGCTGCCCAGAAGAAAAGCAAGAGTGTCTCTAAGCCCCACCTCTATTCAGACTTTTCTTTAGTGATATGATTGTTATTTCCTTCCATTGAGTCCCACAACATTTGATCCTGGTGTACAATAGATCTCTTTATCCGTATTGGTTTTAAATGACGAAATTCATAGCTTTGGGAAAGAAACTCGATAACCCTCACTGAAGTTCAAAGCTTTGGAATTATCATGGAATATTTCAACATTCTGATATTCTAGGATTCTATTTAGACCCAGGCATTTTATGGACATCTTATACCAAGGTAATAATGACTGCATTCATTTATAGAATTGTTGAATCACTATACTGTACACTTGAAACTAATACAGCACTATGTTAACTATTCTGTAATTCAAATTTTTAAAATAATAATTTTAGAATAACAACATTTTCCTCGTTAAATAAAAAAAATCATATTTCTTTGAACTTCTGTCCTAAATATGGCCTTTGCCTAATTGTTATTGCCACTTTTTAAATACTAAAGTGAAACTGTACTCAAAATTTTGTCAAAAACTGATTTCTGTGCCTGGAAGCTGAAATATGTAATGAAAAGACAGAGCTTGGGTATAAAGAAGGAAGACAGTTTATTACTTTGCCAGGCAAAGGAGGCTGCTGCAGGCTAATGCCTCCAAGACTGCAAGCCTGCCCAGTGCATTTATAGGAAAATACAGGATCCAAGAGGTTTCAGTAAAAATCTGATACAAGCTCTCGACCCCACTGGTTATGTCTTCAAGGTGGTCCCATGAGTAGGACTGGAGTGGCCATCAGAATCTCATTACTAAGTACATATGGGGTCAGCGAGATGTCAATATCGATACTGAGTTCCTGGAACAAAGGATTCTACAGGAAAATAAGCGAAGGAGAGGGGGAGGCTTCAAGAATCAGGAAGAGAAAAATTTGTTCAGTTTAAAGTCAAGCTTTGCTGATGCACTAGTGTGTCCATCTTAATTTCCATCCATCTTCATCTTTCTATAATGGTTTAAAAACATTCTCCAGGGACTGAGGTACACGGTTGGAACAACACACAGGTAACAAAAAATAGAAACTTTGGAATATATGTTTCCTTCAATAGGTCCTGATATGTGCAAATGTTGGCAAGGACACAGAACAAAAACCATTTCATATGCTGTTGGTTGGAAAGTAAAATGAGATAACTACTTTGGAAAAAAGTTGTTGATTTCTTGAGAAGTTAAATATACACTTATCACAGGATGATTTACCCATTCTACTCTAGTTATTTACTCCAGAGAAATGAAAGCATATCCCACACAAAGTCTTATACATGAATATTCATAAACTGGGAACAATCTGAATATCCATCAAGAGATGAATAGTTACAAATCTAGCCTTCTGAGTGGGGTCAGCTTCTTTTCTTTAGCTTGGAGTGAGTTCCAGTTTGTAAAGAGCTTGGAAATTGTCACTGTCATTCATATAACAAGAAAAAGGCACACTGAAAATGATGGACTTAATGACTTTTTCATCAGAGATTCAAGGTAGCAGAGTGAACCACTGCTCTGAAATCTGGAGAGACACAGACACACAGAATATGGACAATCCCAGCCAAGGGCAGCCCATCTGGAGCAGAAGCCCCTGAAACCATAAACTGATAGCAATATTTACATGGCAACGTTGACAAGCGCTGGCAGCTGAGTGTGGGCTGATGTGAAAGTGACAGATTGCTGATATCCAAGGTCTCGGGGGTGGGGTTGTGGATGGCACCATTTGATGGGTTTTACCTCAAGGAATCCTACCAGATTCTCATGGTGAAGGCCACGCAAGAACCTTGGTAATCATTTTGAGATACTCCCAGCACATTCTCCATAACAAAAGTCTACCCTACAGAAGAAGAGACCTTACCAAAGCCTTACTGACTTGGGGAGAAAGGCAATTACCCAACTGCAACTGTCTATCCTTCCCATCTCCCTCTAGGGGAAAATATTTTTTAAATGTGAAGGTCACAGCCCAGCAACAAAAGCACACAAGAAGACTGTGATTTAATCACTGTTTTGCGGGAAAGAACGACCAGGGAAATGTAGCTTAAATTAAATCTCCTTCCAGCTTCCAGCTCATTGACAGGCACCTGAAACATGCAGAGGGTGACCTTCCTGAAAGAACTCATAGCTGGCAGCCTTAGTGCCTTAATGCTTATGTTTTATTAAACACTGAAAGTAATGTGATCTTAATTGCTGCTAGCCCCTCAATGCCCTGAAAGCCTTGCTTTCAAATTCCTTAGAGACTTACACTATCCCTAACCCCACTAATTAAAAGTATGTAATCATGAGTGTATGTCACTCATCACAATCTCAGTGCGCCTCTTTCTGCCCCATGGGTCCTGTCCCTGAACTATAATGCAATCACCTTTTTGCACCAAAGTCATCTAAAGGAGTCTTTCTTAGCTGTTCTCTCATGAACCTAAAATTTCATAATTTTGTCAGCATAGACTGCCTTCCCTCTCCAGTATTTACCACCACATCAGTAGCACTCCCTTATGAGAACCGTAGATAACAGCAAAAAGAGCTGTAAGATACATAGACACTCTATTTAAGAAACTGTTTCAAGGGAAGCCAGAAGTCTATAGAGCAGACAAAAATAAGGACACAGAAAGAAACCAAAGCCTCAGACACCTACAGCTACAGCAAATGGTAAACACAGCATAATACGCCAGGTAAACATAAAGCCTCACACTAAAGTTCTGTTTTACCTCTGTTCCTATTATTTAATACATCATGTTTGGTGTTTAATAAGAAACTACAGGCAAGAAATAAAAAGCAAGTAAAAACGGAAAAGACAAAAAAAAAAAAACACCATTCAGAACCAGACTTAGATATGACACAGATCTTGGAATGATCAGACAGGGATTTTAAAAATAACCATGATTAGGGGCACCTGGGTGGCTCAGTCGGTTGAACATCCAATTTTGGCTCAGGTCATGATCTCATAGTTCATGTGTTCGAGTCCCACATCGAGTTCTATGCTGACAGCTCAGAGCCTGGAGCCTGTTTCAGATTCTGTGTCTCCCTTTCTTTCTGCCCTTCCCTTGTTCATACTCTGTCTCTCTATGTCTCAAAAATATATAAACATTAAAAAAAATAAAAAAATAACAATGATCACTATGTTAAGGACTCTAATGGAAAAAGTAGAAAGTATGCAAAAACAGGTGGTCAATGTAAGCAGAGACAGAAATTTAAAAAATCAAAAGGAAATGCTAGACATTAAAACAGTGTACCAGAAATGAAGGAAGCCTCTGATGGGCAGACTGGGTACTGCTAAGGAAAGAGTCAGTGAGTTTTATGATATGTCTATAGGAACTTCCCAAACCAAAATCCAAGTGTGGCAGGATTCTCACAGAGAGAGTGGTGACACTGAGGCTTTTTTTTGTTTCCAGGAAACAACTTTATTTGTGCTGACACTGGTTAAGTTGTGTTTGTACCCAAAAAACTGAGCCCCAAAGGCCATGTGGCATAGTCTTTTATCCATCTTCTAATTCTTGGTCTCCCATATACGGGTAATGTATAGGCAGATAGTCTGACTGGGTGGTCTCATATTACAGGGTCAGGTGGGGAGTCAGGAACACACACTAGCCCAGTTGCCTTCCTTATCTTGGGGTCTATTCCTTTTATGAAGGGGACTGGACCGCACAAGAAAAAAAAACAGTGAAGGAAAAACCCAGGGGCACTTGGCTGGCTCAGTCGTTGGAGCAAAGAGACTCTTGGTCTCAGGGTAATGGGTTCGAGCCTGAGTTGGGCATGGAGCCTACTTAAAACAAAAACAAAAAACATCCCAAAACCAAAAAGCCCAGAGCAGACTACCCACAAACTGTGTGACAGTTTCAAAAGGTGTGACATATGAATAATACTTAGAGGAAAAAGAAGAGAGAGAGAGAGAGAGAGAACAAATGTAATCCTTGAAGTAAAAACAGAGGAGGGAGTATTTTCCAAAATAGATGACAAATCTGGGAAACTCAGAGAACAAGCAGGAGAAACACACACACAAACCTACACCTGGGCATATAACATTCACACGGCAGAAAAACAAAAACACAGGGAAAATCTTAAAGAAGCCAAGGAGAAAAATACCTTACCTAAAGAGGCAGAAGCATATAAGTCTTATTGGACTTCTTGGGTGCCTGGGTGGCTCAGTTGGTTAAACATCCAACTCTTGGTTTTGACTCAAGTTATGCTCTCGAGGCTTTGTGGGTTCAAGCCTCACATCGGGGTCTGTGCTGGCGGCAGGGAATTTGCTTGGGATTCACTCTCTCTCCTTCTCTCTCTGCTCCGCCGCCACTCAGGCAGGTCTCAGTCTCTCTCAAAATAAATTTTTAAAAAAGAAAACTATTTTATAATATACCAGCGGTACCCATGAAATAACAGTATTATTTGAAAGTGAATGTAGATTAGTTGTAAATGTACCCTGCAAGCACTCAGAGCAACCACTAAAGGAATTTTTTAAAGAAGTATAATTGATATGAGAAGAGAAAAGAGGAAATGAAATCCTATAAAATGCTCAGTGAAGACCAGACAAGACAGGAAAAGAGGAAAAGAAGAGAAAAGGAAAAAATGATCAAATACTAAGTGCAAGGACCAGAAAACAGTTACAAACAAGTGATTGGAAAAAAGAATTGTGGTTATCCATTCAATATCATTGTAAAGGAGCAAACTATTGATATAGACAACATCATGGGTACATCTTAGAATACTGATGCTGAGTGAAGGAATTAGACCACCCTCCCTCAAGAAAAGGATATGTATATTCTTCTATTTATATGAAATTCCATAAAGTTCAAACTGATCTATAGTGATAGAAAGCAAATGAGTAGCTCCCTGGGGACCGGAGGTGGTGAATGAGGGAAGGTCAGGAGAGACAGATCACAAAGGAGCATGAAGAAACTATTAGGAATGATGCACATATTCTTTATCTTGATTGAAGTGATAATTTCATGGGCATATATTGTACGTCAAAACTCATGAAATTGTATGCTTCCAAGTAAGTGCAATTTATTGCATGTCAATTGCATTCTCAAAAAAGTTTTAAAAAATAGCTTACGTGAGGAAAAACAGTGAGAATAGAAAAAAGCATTGAGCATGGAGGTCTGAGAGGTCTGCCATCAAATTAACCATTTACTTGATGCATGGTCGTAGGCAACTGATTTAAGCCCTCTGAATCAAAGCGACCTTCTCTGTAAAGTGGATATTGTATCAGTTCAGGTTGTGTTCATATATCTGAAAGCTCAGCAAAGGCTGAAACAGTTTAGGACTTTACTTGTCTTCTGGACAAGAACATTGCGTGTAGCCTGTCCAGAACCAGTGTGGAGGATTGGTGACGTTACTGAGAAACCAACCTCCTTTAGTTTCCTTAGTGGCAGCTGCCATTTCTCAAAACGTGTATATTCTAGTAGGATGAGAGAGGAAGGGGAAAGGCACCATCAGCTGGCCCTTTCCCATGATTCATAGCTGATTCTCATAGTTGTCCGTAGCTGAGAAAGGGTCTGGGAAGGCAAGTTTCTGTTCTCTAGACCCTCTAGCACATAAGGGAGAGCAATAAGGGTTTGGATTGGCTGTTGAAGGGGCCACCCTACAGCATCAGGCTCAGGTACAATAAGTGTACCTGCCACAAATAGTTGTCGAGAAGCCTTAAGAGCATAAAGGATAAAAATTAGCTGTGAAAGCCGTAACATACAAACAAGAAAAATCATGTCGCTATTTGCTTTCTAAGGCCCCAGAAGGCCTAATCTGACCAGTCTGTGAATCCTCTCTAATGCAAGTGCCATTATAATGCCACACCAAAATTCTTAGCTAATGGGATCTTGCCATGTTAATATACCAAATAGTAGAGACTGCGTTAACACCATAGGCTGTTCCAAGTTTATTCCATCTGTTAAACTCCTAAGCCTTGAGGCAAAAGAGGTTCTACACACAGTACTTCCCACCAGTGACAAGGTATTAGCAGAATTCCTATTGAAAGTGTCAGGTTACCCTAGGAAGCAAGGAATCCCAACCTCGGCAAATTTTATTGAACTATGATAGCAATATGTATATGAGCCTGGAGAAAAAGCTCAATGTCTGGTCTTCATACAGGCCTTTATGAGCCTTGTAATCTGAGGTGTCCCTTTGTACCACAGTCGTGCTTCTCTTCATTATCACCTTGTATTTCCTGAAGCACTCTGAAATTGTTTGTTTATTGTCTGTCTCCTTCCCTAACTTTGAAAACTTAATTCCATAAGAGCAAAAACATTTTGTGCCTTATTCACAGCTATACATCTAGATCCTTGAAAAGTATTTGCCCCGTGATAGATATTCGAAATAAACCTTTTGAATGGCCCTTAAAATTTTTTTAATGTTTATTTATTTTTGAGAGAGATAGAGCACACAAGTGAGCAGGGGAGAAGCAGAGAGAGAGGGAGACACAGAATCTGAAGCAGGGTCTGAGCTGCTCCAGGGTCTGAGCTGTCAGCACAGAGCCCAGTGCAGGGCTTGAACCAGGTTTAAGAGAGAGACTGGTTTCTCAGAGAGACCAGTAGCAAGATCATGACCTGAGCCAAAGTCAGGTGCTTAACCAACTGAGACACCTAGGTCCTCCTTGAATGTCCTTTCATCCACTTATATATATAGTTATCTTTCCCCAGCTAGCTAATAGCTCATCACCTCACATATTTTTCTTCTTCTTTGTGAGAACATTTAAAATCTACACTCTTTGTAAATATCATTATACATTACAGTGTGGTATCCTCTATAGTCACCATGCTATACATTAGATCCTCAAACCTTTTTCGTCTTATAGCTGGAAGTTTGTACTCTTTTACCATAGATTATACCATATACCATATCTTGTTGCTTTAATGTAGAGATCACATGGTACGCACATTTTGCTCTTTCAAAATTTTTTTCAAATGTTTTATTTATTTTTGATACAGAGAGAGACAGCATGAGAGGGAGAGGGGCACAGAGAGAGACACAGAATTGGAAGCAGGCTCCAGGCTCTGAGCTGTCAACACAGAGCCCGATGCGGGACCTGAACCCACAAATGTGAGATCATGACCTGAGCCAAAGTCAGAGGCTTAACCGACTGAGCCACCCAGGCGTCCCTCAAATTTTTACCAAATATCGAAATTAGTATTTTGACCTAAGTCCTGAGAACAAATATGGGGGAAAGTTTTGTGAATTGCAGAAGTGTATGTAAAAGAAAATTAGATTTTAAAGAAATAATCTTCTAGGCATGTTTGATCCACATTAAAGCTAGTGTTTTAGGTATAGAATGCATTACCTTTTTAAAACCAAGTGACTAAGCTTTTGATTTGATTTTTAAGTTTACACTTAGGCTTTTGAAACTGGCATGTTGCCATCTGTTCTGTGGGATATTTCTTTGAATATGTCCATATATGTAATCCACAAAGAGGCAAGATTGTACCATCTCATTTGTGCAAAGATGTGCATACCTAAATCCAGTGAGAAACATGAAAACTCTAAAAATAGTCTTCTGTGGGGCGCCTGGGTGGCTCAGTCGGTTAAGCAGCCGACTTTGGCTCAGGTCATGGTCTCACGTTCATGGGTTCGAGCCCCGCATTGGGCTCTGTGCTGACAACTGCTCAGAGCCTGGAGACTGCTTTGGATTCTGTGTCTCCCTCTCTCTCTGCCCCTCTACCTCTCATGCTCTGTCTCTCTCTGTAGCAAAACTAAATACAACGTTAAAAGATGTTTAAAAATAGTTTTCTGCAACCAACATGTCATTGTCACATACTGCCAGCTTCATAACTACTGGGCAGTTTTTCTTCTGTTTTCATTTTTAATCCGAAAATGTAGGGGGCATCTTCTACATTCAGATGGCTGTATTTATTTTGTGATATGAATCTTCACTGTAATATGATATTAGCACAGATGTTCAAGGTCATCGGGTTCTGACATTACATTGGTCGTTAGTATTTAGTTGAGATGTTCTAATACTAAGGAGACAACCCATTGACAAAACTTATGAAGGATCCACTAGAGGGCAGCAAAGAGCAAACCTAAAATTTGCCAACAGAAAGGCTGATGCATAAAAAAAATTGTGTTGCAAGATTTCGTACACCCAAAAAAATAGAATTAATTCAGTGTTGTGAAATAATTTATATGCAGATGTTTTCCTTTCTTGGAAGTAGTGGTTTTCATTAGGTTCATTAGGTTGAAGAGCAAAGTGAGAATAGAATTGTTCTTAGTTCCACCTCTTGCACTTACTGTGTGATTTGGGACAATCTACGTTTTCCCTATCTGGTCCTATTCTATAATATCTGGGTTTGCACAAAATAATTCTTAAAATTCTTTTCAAATCTAAAATCCCATGGTTTTATGACTTATGGCTATATTTTAGTCATTTTAAAGTCTTGCTGATTAGGCTCCTAACATTGTTTGACCATCATAACTGGATATCAGTGGAGATTCTGTTTGGAAATACTCACCATTATATCATGGAAAATTTAGGTTCCTGAAATATGTTGATGGTACCTTAATAAAATGACACATCCGCCCCAAACTATTACTTGTATATAATCTAGTGACATTAGTGATTGCAATGT
The DNA here is from genome assembly GCA_004023845.1 of Helogale parvula. Lineage (NCBI taxonomy): Eukaryota > Metazoa > Chordata > Mammalia > Carnivora > Herpestidae > Helogale > Helogale parvula. Next base: position 1,906 of record PJEM01016407.1, on the reverse strand, counting down.
CTTCCGGAATAAGGTTTTGCTATTTAAACCATCAGGGCAATCTGGCTTTTATATTTTAAGTTTATTTATTTATTTTGAGAGAGAGATCAGGGGAGGGGCAGAGAGACGGGGAGAAAGAGTACCAAGCAGCTCCACGTCATCATCACAGACCCCAATGAAACATGAGATCATAACCTGAGCTGAAACCAAGGGCCAAACAATTAACCAACTGTGTCCCCAAGGTGCCCTGTTTTTATTAAGAGAGAAAAAACACAACAGTGTCTGGGGGCTTAGTTGGTTGAGCATCCAACTTAGGCTCAGATCATGATCTTGAAGTTTGCGATTTTGAACCCCAAGTTTGCAATTTCGAACCCCAAGTTGGGCTCTGTGCTGATAGCTCAGAGCCTGGAGCCTGCTTCAGATTCTGTGTCCCCCTCTCTCTCTGCCTCTCCCTGGTCTTGCTCTCTCTCTCAAAAGTAAACAAACATTTTTTTTTTTTAGAAAGCAACAAAATAAAGTCCCACAATGATATATTTGGATGTATGCGTAAGAAAGCAAGAAATATGCTTGTTTGGCAGTGAATATGAGCGGGGAGGAAAATCATCCTTTAAAACATAACAAACCTATTATTACTATCAGAAGCCAGAGGTAGAACGCTATTATAAGTATGTTCTAGACTCCCTCCCCTGTCACATTTGCTCATCTGGGGCCAATTAGGCTAGCACCCTCTTTTCTACTACTCTGAGGCTAGTTAGCATCTTCCTCAGACAGAGCCTTAGACATTAGCATGAAATAATAAATTGCTCATGTCAACCAATTTGCTTTTCCACCAGGGGGTTAGGATGTGAAGAGACCCTAGACTCAGAATCAAAGGTTTCAGATACAAGTTGCAGTCCCACAACATGAATGAGATGAACCCTTCAGATGCTGGTATTACTTCCAGAAAGTAATGAGTAAAACACCGATTGCCTCGGTGCAAATCCTGTCTCTGCTCTATATTATGTGCCTCAGTATCCTCGTCTGTAAAATGGGGACAACTGTGCCTGTCTTTTAGGTTTTAAAAAATTAAGTTAATACTTGTAAAACTATTATTATTTTAGCTTGGAATATTAAAATGGCTTCATTTTTTTCTGGTGCTTTTCCAGCAAGATGTAGCTAAAATTAGCAAGTTGGAGTTTCTATTAATAATTTACTGTTGACCCTTTAACAAGTTACTTCACCTCTCTTGGCCTCAGTTTTTCACCAGGGTCTTAAATAATGCTGCAAAAGCAATACACGCTCTAAGACGGTTTCAATGGCTGTCGTGAAATAAACAAATTTCAATAATGAGGAGGTTGGAGCAAATAGATCACCAGGACACCCTCTAGTTTTAACAATTCCTGTGATTCATTACCTCCCAGTAGGTCCGTGGGGAAGATGGAATGCAATTGTCTGTCCATATGGGGAAACACTACTGCAGAACACCATACCATTCGCTGAAGCGAATTTTCAAGGCATCTACACAAAATATCACATCCTTTATTGTGATAATTAATCCAGCAAGATATGTGCCAATATTGACCCGATCCAAGCCCTGAGTAAGTAGGATAAATATACTTTCATTTTGTCCGAGGCGGCTGTCCGTGTCCGAGTTCCCAGCGGGCCCAGGGCGCCCCGAGGGGACGGTCTGAGGCCCGGGCGCCCTCAGGGCGGCAGCAGGGAGCCCAGCAGCAGCTCGCCCTGGCCCAGCAGGCGGCCCCGCTCCAGGCCGCGACCCCGCTGCTCGGCCTTGACGCGCACGGCCAGCCGGCGCACCTGCTCCTCCGACAGTCCGTCCAAGCACACGTCCTGGTCGAAGGCGGCCTGGCGGCTCCGCCGGACCACGGCGCTGCGCTGCGAGGGCGTCTGGCCCGGCGGCCGCAGGACGAAGCTGACGCGGCAGCCGACG